>VDFB02015244.1:84237-172365 GCA_007258455.2 Sequoia sempervirens | reverse complement strand
TCATCTTAGATTATATTTACATTCAAATTGCATTCATTAAGCCATTAGAATCTGAAATTGTTCATTGCATTCAAATTGCATCTTTCATCTAGGTCAAAAAAGTGAAAAATTACATAGTTTTCATTCAAAATTGCATCAAATCATCATTTTTAGAATTTTGCATATTGAAATTAGTTAATTATTTCATCTTAGATCTGAAAATTGTATTCAAAATTACCATTTACTATTCAAACATTTTCAACTTTTTTGCACATTTTCATTTCAAGTTCACAATCATAAATTCAACAAAATCTGGAAAAATATTCATTGTTAGACCTATTTGCTCATAGACATGAGAACCTTAGACAATAATAAAGATAGTCAAACTTTGAATTATTTGAAACCCTAGCCAAGACATAGGCACCCTAGGCACCTTTGTCCTACTAATTCTGGCTCAAATTTAGCTCATATTCTTATTTTTGTGCTCTCAGTCTATTTCTGTTATCTGATTTTCGATTGGGGTTTTTTAGTTGCAAAAACTAGTATTACATTTGAAAAGAAAGTGTTACTTTTCTTAGCCCATTACAAATTTGTGAAAAATTGTTGCATTTTATTGTAGGAAATTATCAAATTTATAGGTGCATTACATGTATTTTTTTAAAACATTACATAATTGGGATAATTGCATTTCATTTTTCAAAATTTGAAAACCCTAGGTTGTTACATTACATCAAAAATTTTGGAACTCATAAGACATAAATAAACTCAATTCAAAATTGAGGTTTGCACTCTATCACATAGTAATTTCCTATAATCTCTACCTATGAAACTAGAATTTTAAAAAAACCCTAACTAGGACATAGGTGCCTCTATCATGTCAAATTTATCTAAAATTTTAGGTGCAGAAGCATTCCCATTGTTAGATTGCAAATTTGGGGTATGATTTCTAGATCTGTACATCTATTTTCAATCCTAGGTTTCCTTAACAAGTGTAGACATAATTTGATTTTTAAATTTAATGATTAAACTCAGAGGAAGCATAGTCATCTAATCATGTTAGATCTCTTTCTACAAGTGCATTATACACCTACTAATCCCTTTAGTTGTGATGACTTTGACATGCTATATAAATCCCTTGAGGACCTCATCTCACCTAGATCATCCACTAAGGCTTCTAAACATTCTAAAACATGCAATCGTTGATACTCATTGTGATCATAGTCATAGTATGAGCTAAATACACCATATCCAAATGAATTTAAGCTATATTTAACTAAGCTATGATCCCAATGAAATTTTTGAAAGATTCAAACCAAGCAACCATTAAAATAAGCATGAAATAAACCATAAAAACATAAAGGAAGCCTAATCTAAGACTCCAAACCTCATCCTTTCCCAATCCCTTTGATAAAATGAGCATCTAATTGAACTCCATTGATGAAAAGATAAGCTAATATTGATCAAATTATGGTAAAGATGGATGGAAAAGCTTAATACTGGTGCAAGATGAATAAAAACAGTATTCAAATGTGCATCTTAACTTTGCTTGAATGGAAGTGGATCCATTTTCTCCAAAATGTGAGGTGTTTATAGGAGAAAATGGTGAATCGAGGGTCAAGATCAAATTGATCAATCAATGGTCAAGATGAAAAGTGAGGTGAGGGCATGGATCAAGGATTCTCATCAATGGATGAGAATGCGAGATCACATGGATCAAAGAGTTAATCAATGGCTCGCAATGATTCAAAGGAAGCACACTTCCTAAAACTTAGGAAGTTGGTTAGAAGTTTGTTAGGAAAGAAAAGGGGATGCAAAAGGAATTTAATTCAATAATTTAGGATTATTCAATTAAATGAGATGACATAAGGTGTTTAAATTAAATAATTTGTATAATTCAATTAAACAAGATAAAAGTTAGTGTGAAAGGGTGAATTATCCAAATAATAGTGATCATTTGATTAAGAAAAGAAATTGATGTATTCAATTAAACAATGAAGATTATTCAATTGAATGTTTGAAATAAGATGAATTTTAGGACGAAACAATGTTAGTGACCAGATTCAAGTGTGTACTATCATTTAGGATAGTTTTAAGTGTCTACACTCATGATAATCATAGTAGTTATTCTCATAATATCCCTCCTAATTGTAAGAGTATCTTAAAACAAGAAAATGGAATCATTGACACATTTCTTAATATCACTTTGCCTAATCTTTCACCTCCCAACACCTTCCCTACTTGTGAGAAAACTTTGGTGAAAAAGGATGCAATCATGGAAAATCATGACAATCATAGTTGTTCTCGTCATACCTCACCCACTTCTAAAGAAGGTATCATGGTGTTAGAGGATCCAATCATTGAGTATCATGAAAATATTTTTTGTTCTCTCCCAATACTTCTTCTACTTGGGAAGATATTGTGGCACAAGAGGATGAAATCATTGATAAATTTCTTTCAACAAAAAATAATATGGATGTCATAGATGAAGATTCTAAGTTGACACTAGATCCCCCCTCAATAGTATATAACTTAGTTGAGGTTATGAATGTGAAATTAACAATTGGTTCACCTTCCATTATAGGACCTTGTAAACCCCTTGGTAGTATCTTGAACTTTTCAAAACAACTCGGTAGTAAGCATGTGACGTAACAACCAAGTTATCACACAATTGTTCACACATATAACATTGCTCAGTGTAGAGGTAAAGAGTATGATCTTTTTGAGCAACTTCTTCGTACTCCAACAAACATATCCCTTTTGGATTTGATTCAAACATCACCTACATACAATAAGATGTTCTAAGAGGTTTTGTAGAAGACTGATGTCCCATGTTCTGTTAGACCAAATGATGTAGCTACCTCATCTGATTGTATGCAGGTGACAAAGTTAGATATTACATTCCCTCAACATGAATTACCCTCACTTGAGATCCAAAATAAACATGAAGCCTTAATGATAAAGGTTACCATTAATGAAACTAGATTTAGATGTACTCTCATAGACAATGGAGAAAGTCTTAATATTTGTAGCATTGATCTCCTAGATAACATTGTTTAGAACAAGAATCTTATAAATCCAAATGATGTTAATATTTGTGGCTTTGATAATGTTAATAAAAAATCTTTAGGAATGATCACACTACCCATTGAGGTTGGACCTTTAGTTTTCCTACCCTTGTCCATATCATGTCAAGCCCTCTTTCATACAACCTTATCCTAGGTAGATTGTGGATTCATGTCATGAAGGGAGTCTTGTCTACTCTTTACTATGAGATGAAGTATGAATATAATAAAAAGATATACATGGTTAAGTTAGATGAACAAAGTTATAATTCACAAGTTCAAAATGATCGTAATACTTCCAATTCTCTTAATACTTTGATTCCAACTTCAAAGGTAGAACCTATACAAGTTGATGGTAATCCTAATTTACCTTCACCTAAAACAAAAATATTAGATGATTATTGGGGGTCATTAGATTTTACACCTTGTTTCAAAGGGGAGTCTCAAATCTCACCCTCAAAGTCCAAAGAGTCCACTACAAATGATTCATCTTTAAACACCTGTTTTGGGGATGATTTGGGTTCATTAGATTTTACATGCTCCTTTAAGGGAGAGTACAAAATATCCTAATATAAACCAAAATAGTTTTTCATTTGCTCAACTTGGTTCTTCATCAACAATATCACCCCTGGTGGTGATCGGGGCTCTTCAACTTCCATCCCTCAAGAGAAGAAGATGCATAACTTTAAAAAACTTAAAAAAGGATTTGCATGCTCGGGAAGAAGCCAATCCTTCTCAGAAGCATGTAGATAAAATATCTTCATCAAAGTTGGAAGCATGTTATGGTCTTGGATACAAAATTATTTCTAAACATAGATATAATAAAAACATGAAATAAAATAGGAATCAAGTGAGGTCTATACCATACTTTTCCAAGTAGGGTCTAGGTTTCCAACCTTCATCTCCATCTTCATCTAATGCTTTATCATCTACTATATGTATGACATCTTGTGATAAGAAAGCAAAGATTTTATTCACAAGGGAAAGAAATTTCCCCTACAATTGATCAAGATAATATCTTGTTGAGGCTTCTCAAATCCCACTTGATTACTCTTCCTCTAATAACATGAAAGAAATTCTACAGAAAAAGCTCATTTTGTGCATATCATCGAGTGCATGGTCATTCTACCATTGAATGTTAGGCCTTGAGTAATAAAATATAACATCTTAAGGATTGTGGTAATCTTCCTTGTGTTGATGCACCTAATTCCTCTAATCAATAATGATCTTCATCCTATCATGTTGCTCATCATGATGTGGCATTTTTAGCTTTATGTGTTTTTCTCATTTCCATTCATGGTGGTACAATATCAAGTGTAACCATATTTTTCATGAAAAAAAATGATATTCCTTGGTGTGGTTGTCCTTGTCTCTATGCTTGTGGGCAAGGATAACTAGTTTTGGGAGGCATGCATTCTTTTCAAGGATCCCCTCTCCCCTTCTTTCTCCTTAAAATACCAACATAACAAGTATGTTGACATTTTAAGGGGGGCATATATTACCCTTATCCATTTCATCTTATGATGTTTGAACTATTGATGTACCCCCTTTGACAGTGTTGTTGTTTGCAACACCCCCTAAGGTGTGGTTATCAATTTGTCCCCTGAGACGATAAACTTTATCCACCCCTTCAGGTGAGTTTTGTTACAACCCTTGAGGTGAGTTTTATGAACTCCCTGAAGTGAGTTTTTTGTAAGATAGTTCATGGATTCAACATAATGGAGCTTTTTGGATCATGAACTTGGGCACTCCTTTTTGACATGGCCACCTAGAATAACACAACTTGCTTGCTAGTGAGGTCATGTGTCTCATGAGTGAGTTTACATCCTTGTGAGAGCATCATTTTATTTTGGCAGCACATTTGAAGGATGGCATTTGGTATTTGAGATAATTTAAGACTGAGGTCTCTTTACCTTACCGTCTTGAATTCCTTTTAGTACTAACCTTATATTTTTTTGTTTTCCTTCTTCGTGTTTGCATCATTTTTACATTATGTTTGTGTTCATTTCATCTCCATTTATGTGTTATATTATGTCATGTGTCTTCATTGTGTGTGCTTCAATTTTTTTGACATGTATGTTTATGTATGTTGTCTTGTTGCATAACATACATGTGTGTTCCTTTGTGCTTATGTTGTTTTTCCATGGGATCTTGAATCTTGGGGGATTGTGCACTCCCTCTAGATTCATAGTCATCCTATCTCTTCAACATTTGGACCCCTCTTGAGATATTTTTCCTTTAGTGTGAGTATAAGCGTAAGTTCACACTCTCACTAAAGTGGGGGCTAAATGTAGTGTCAAAAATTGTCACCCTTGAAAATTTCACACTACCTTGACACCCTATTTTGCTTATAACTTTAATTATAATAATAATTTACCAATTTTATGAATAGATTAATAAAACATCTTTAATTCTTGTCATCTGTATAAATTCAGGCCAAAAATTATGTCTCAAACACTAGTGCCATTATTGGACATTGTGCAATGGCGCCATTGTCCAAAAAAGAAAAAGTTTGAATGTTTGAAATTTTAATTGGTGGGGTTTTATGATTTTGAAAATGACTCCAGGTCGGCCCCTACTAAAAAAGATTAATGAAAATACATATAAAAACATGTTTTCCTCTCATTTTGAGCATTAGAAACCAACTTTAGATGAAGGAAGCAATTTTAGAAAGAAAAGCAAGTTGAGGATCCTAAGATCAATCAAGAGAAATTCAAGAGCATCCATTAGAGGTTTTATTGCAGCAATTCAAGATCCAACATCATGTCAAAGTGTATGTGAGTTCATGTGTTATCATTTTTTTGTGAAGTCTAACCTTTGTTGTAGGTCTCCAAATCATTCAAGCATTCAAGTCAATAAAACAAGCAAGATCCAAGATCCTTGAGGTGATGTGTATGACTTTAGTCCTTCAAGACAGCCATTGAAGGGTGGTGAATTGCAACACTTTGTGATTTCATCATTCCCTCCTTTCATTTATCCATTTATTATTGACATTGTCATTGAGGAAGTGGAAACACTTACACAAGGTTTGACTGAGGCAAGCCCCTAAAATGGTCCAACATTTCCTCTCTTTGTGAATGCATAGATCTTAGGTTGAAGAGGATCAAAGGAAGTTTGAAGATAATTTATTCATTATTGCATTTAAAACCCTAGGCCTTGGAAACTCACAAAAACTCAATTACAAAAATATCCAGCAACGATTTGACAAGTTTGCAAACAAGAAATAGAAGTGCAGATCTAACATCAAAGGACTACAAAAACATATCTGAAAAATACCTAGCGGGATAGTGGCACCCCCAACACCAACGTCTTGGAAAATTAGGCAAAAATTTATACAAGTGCATAGTGTCTTCCCAATTTCATATTCGGTGTTGAAATTTTTGTTATAGTTTTCTAGTTTTTGAAATCTTGTATTTTCAGTCTAGGGAACATTATTTAATAGGGTTATTTGGGACAATTCAATTCCAATCCATTTCCAAGAGTCAAAGGAATCAGATCCAAGTCTGATTTACTCACCATTTATGGTTAAAAGTCAATCTAATTGCATTGTGGATTAATGAAATCCTAGAAAAGGTGGAATTAACCCTAAGTTTTGGACATTAAGCTTAAGGAATTCCCTTTTTCTACATTTTAGAAAGCACTGATTTTTAATTTTTTAACTATTTTGATTTTGAGTGATGCTCAAGTTTTGCTTGTTTTGATGGGGAGAAGAGATATTCTAAAGCATTGGTTTATAACATCTTGGTGACCTAATGAATTACAACTTACACCTATCATCCCACAACAAAACCTTCACCCTAATCCTTTGTGCTTACTTACAAGAGAGCTTGCCTTGTTTTAGTTACCTTGTCTCTAGAAAAATCATTAAGTCTAGTTTCATATTTTATGTATTTGGTCAAATTTTAGCCACACTAACTATTTATTTAAACGTATACTATTTAGTCTATTTCTTTTCAATTGACTTGACCTATTTGAGACAATATTTCAAAATAAAATCATGACTTCCACTATATGATTAAGCATACTACATATTTAATTTTTCTTATATCATACAAAATTTCATTATGCTAAGTGCTAAGATGAAAAACACATTTATTTTAATGCAATAGAATGGATTAAAGAGGATGGACATAATAATAAAAAATAACAAACACAATTAAACAATAAGAGTTACTAAATCAGTTATACTTTATTTAGACACAATTTCTCAATACATAATATAAATTCATATAAACCTCTAATATATGAAAATGAACATCTTATTCCATTTTACCATGAAATATATTAATATTTTGTTCAAAATAAATTGTTCTAAATACACTAATATCGTTGTAAGATTAAATAATGTTAAAATTCAATACCTATGTTAGTAAACGTACCTCAAAGTTAAATCTCCAATAAAATAATTAAGAAACAAATATGATATTCCTCATAATTCTCTCCTCTATAGATGGGCCAAAAGTCATCCTTATACTCCAAATCCTTAAGCCCATCACTTCATTACAATTCTTGTGTCTAAATTTAATTTTTATAAGAATGGATAGAAATTATTATATTTGATGTGTTATGTTAGGCTTTTATCTTTATAACTACAATTGAAACCATTATATTTTTGTATTTTAGTAATTCTTGGCTAAAAAATAAATTCATATTCTCTCTTTCTCTCTTTCTCTCTCTATATGTTTGTCTCCTTAAATGTGCAATGGGTACATTGAAGAGGTCTTAAAGGTGAATTATCATATCCTCTTTCAATTTTTTGATCTGATTCCTCTTTTTATGAGTTAGGGAATGTTGTTACTACCCCTACTCAGATTGGCTTTTTAGCTATTGGTTACTTCCAACGTTCTTTTTCGAGTCTGACTAAGGCTCTTAATCTAGCGTTGGATGATCTACTGCTGGAAACCCTTCCCAATCCTATATCCTGAGAGGATAATGACAATATTATGGGGCTATTACTCTTGAGGAAGTTTGGATTGCGATGTTTAGTATGGGTGCGTATAAGGCCCTAGGGCCCAATGGTTTCCCCTCGACTTTCTTCCAAATCATTTGGGATGTTGTGGGGGAGGACCTAACTCTGGCAGCAAGAGATTATATCAATTCTGGAAAATTGCTCAAATAGTTGAACCACACGTTCACTGCCCTTATTCCAAAAGTTGAGGAACCGTAAACCATGGCGGATTTTTAGCCCATTAGCCAATGCAACACTATGTATAAGATCTTCTCCAAGATCTTGGTGAATTGCTTGAAACCCCATCTAGAAAAAATGATAAGCCCAAGCCATAAAGGCTTTGTTCCAGGTCACCATATCTTAGATGCAACGATTACAACTCATGAAATTTTGCACTCTATGAATTGATGCAATAGTGCTAGTATGGCATTTAAGCTTGATATTTCAAAATCTTATGACAAATTCCTATGGGGATTTCTTCCCAAAGTCCTTGATAAGTTCAACTTCAATCAAAGATTGATTAAAATTATTTGGGAATGCATAACCATGATGAAGTATTCTATTCTAGTCAATGGAGTGCTCCATGGTTTCTTTGCGGCTGGGAGAGGTATTAGATATGGTGACCCCCTATCTCCTTATTTATTCATTATGTTTGTTGATGTGCTAAGTAGGAATTTTGCTCATATGCTATCAGAGGGCGCCATCAAAGGTGTCAAACTGGCCACCACTTTAGACCTAGCTATCACTCAACAATTTGTGGATGACACTATGTTATTCGGGAAAGCCTTAGTCGTGGAAGCTAGAAAATGGAAAATTTGCCTCAATAATTATGTAGCTTGCTTAGGTTAGTGCATCAATTATAATAAGAGTATGATATATTTCATTAACTACACTCTTGGCTTGCAGGATCGTGTGACTGTTGTCTTGGGTTGTGTGAGTGCCTCCCTTCCTTCAATGTATTTGGGTCTTCCTCTCATTGTTAAGGAAGTCACTCTTGACTTCTGGAATTCTATCCTACAGAGGATTCAACAAAAGCTAGCAAGATGGAAAGGTTCGATCCTTAGTCATGTTGGAAAGATGCAACTTCTTACTATTTCCCTTCAAGAGATTCTGGATTACTTCCTTTCTATGTTCAAAATTCCTAGTTAGATTGCTGAAAATTTTGAAAAGATCCAAAGGGTTTGCCTCTAGTTTGGTATTGAGGAAAAAATAAGATGTCTCTGGTCAATTGGGATAAGGTGTGCCTTCCTAAATCTGGAGGAGGTCTAGGTATAAGGAAAGTCTAGTCTACCAACAAAGCCTTGCTTGCCAAGGTGGGTTGGGATCAGTTAAGGAATAAAAAAGAATGGTATAGGATAATGAAAGTTAAATACCTAAGAATCTGCCCCCTAATTAGGTGCATTTCAAATGATCACCTCATGGGTCCTTGGCTTGGAATAACATCTGCAAGATGAAGAAGTTTCTTCACTTAGGGCTAAGATGGAAACTTGATTATGGCAGCAACATTCATTTCTGGGAAGAGTCTTGGCTACTCGATTCCCCCTTGGCCTTGTTTGATTTCAAGAACTTGATGGAGCTTGCGCTTCTTTTCTTTGGCAGGAATGTTTGTGATTACCTCCATGTTCAGTAGGGTGTCAGGAAATGGAAATATTTAGGTTTATGTTGCCCCTTTTCCCCAAATTTGAAAAGGTTGGTCAATTCCTTATAGGAATTACTCTCTCTAACCAAAATCCCCATATCAAATGTTGAAGATGATTCCTTTTGGACTAAGGAAAGCAAGGGAAATCTCTCTGTCAGGAAGACTTACAATTGTTGTCAAATATGGGTATTTAGAGTAGATTATGGAAACTAGTTTGGAACAAACACTTGACACCAAAAATAAATTTCTTCTAGTGGATGACTTGTCACAATAGAATACTAACCTAAGATAATTTGAGGAGAAGGGGTTTCTAGATACCAAACATATGAATGTTATGCAAAAATAATGAAGAGTCAATTGATCACTTGTTACTACATTGCTTGTTTGCTGTTGAAGTCTAGGATTTGGCTTTCTAAAAGTTGGAAACTCATTGAACCATGGATAGGGACTTAAAATCCTTCATTGAAGGATGTAATGGGCCCTTCCAACACCCTCTACCCATGGAAATCTGGAGACAAGTTCCCCCCATACTTTGTTGGTGCCTATAGAAGGAGAGGAACAATTAGATCATAAGAGACACTAAGAGAAGTCCTAAGGAATTTTTTGGCATAGGGTCCAGACTTATTACCAAAATTATCTCTCTATACATTTGGAAACCACCAGATAACACCCCTACTGAAAGGGAGATCAAAATGGAAAAATATTGGAACATAAAGCTGAAAACCAATTCCTTTGACAACTCCAAGTCTCTAGCTAGAAGGAACACAGTTTCGAATCCATTGGGGGATGGGTGGTTCAAATTAAATTTTGATGGAGTGGCTAAAGGGAACCTTGGTATGGCCATTATTGGTGGTGTTATCAGGGACTGCAAGGGAAACTTTGTTGTTGGGTTTGTTGGAGGTATAGGTATACAATCTTCTGTGATGGATGAATCATGTGTGCTACTCTAGAGCATCAAGTTAGCTATCACTCTAGGCATAAAAATTTTGCACATTGAAGGGAATTCTATGACTGTGATTGAATCTATCAATCATGGCCATTTTCATGGTTGGAAGATTAGGGATATCTTGCTAGATATAAAATTATTGTATGTAAAATTGGAAATAAAATATTTGTCTCATATCTTTCGTGAAGGTAACCAATTGGAGGATGGCCTGGCCAATTTGGGTTCCTCTTAGAGTATATGTAAATAAAGGAAAAGACTTGAGTTTCTACCAACAAATATATAAGGATTAATCCTTATGGAACATAGGAATGCATATGTTTAATGATGGCAAACAAAGCTAGTTTTTGGGGGTACAAGTGGCACTACATTAGGAGCTATAATGGTGGGTACTAAGCTAGATAGTGTGGCGAGTTTAATGAGGGATGCTAAGAATTGTGGAGTCCCTTGCCTTTATGGGTTGTCTTATTAGATGTACTGCATATCCCATCAAATCTTTGGGAATGTGTGTATTGAGATATTTCTCAAACTTGATTGTTAATTATTTTATGATCAAGCTAATGATTGCCATAAGATTTAATGAGGTGTAACTAAGGAATTCAAATTTTGGCCCTGTAGCTAGAAGGCCTAGGAAAATGTGTAAGTTCAATGTGATTTTTGACATGTTGGGTATTAATTATTTGATATTTTTTTTATCATGGCTCATTGCCTTAGCTTATTGTACTTAAGAAAAGATTATGGCCTTGCAGTGTTGGCTTCATTGGGAATAACCATTGGAGCGTGTAAACTTTTGAAAGCTTTAATTACGCCTTATTGCCCCAGGTGGCTTGGTGATGATGTTATAAGGGTGAGTAAATTCACTGGAAGTCAGTCCATTTTCTGGCTAACTTTATTTTCTTGGGCTAGTTTCTATGTGTTGTGGGTTGAGATGGGTGGCGATAGGGTCAGGATTGAGCCTAACAACTATGAATTTTTTTGCAAAGACCCCATTGTGTGGCATATTTGTATGGAGGGGGTTAATATTATGGCCCTACAGTGTTGGCTTCATTAAGAATGACCATTAGAGCATGTAAACTTCTAAAAGATTTAATTACGCCTTATTGCCTTGGGTGGCTTTGTAATGATGTTATAAGGGGGAGTAAATTTATTGGTGGCCAGTCCATTTTTTGGTTAACCTTGTTTTCCTGGGCTAGTTTTTGTGTGTTGTGGGTTGAGATGGGTCGTGATAGGGTCAGGACCGAGCCTGACAACTATGACGAATTTGGCAGAGATCCCATTGTGTGGAATATTTGTATGGAGGGGCATTTGGTGCCATTGTTAGAAAATCTAGTGGGTCACGATGAAATTTTTTTGGCTCAATTTTCTAGTTCATGGAGGGAGAGGAGAGTCACCATGGGAGGCATATCATTTGAGGTCAATGAGGAAGTGATTGCTAAGATGACAATCCTTTCTTGTGATGGAAAGAAGTATAAGAAGAACACCAAAACTCAAGATTTTAAGAATCTCAGTGCCTTCTTGAGGGACAATGAGAAGTTGATTAAGAAGTAGTCGGGCTTTGATAGAGAGGCATTGCTTAAACCCTGGGATAAGGTGTTTCTTGATCTCATGAAATACATTACTTTAGAAGGTAGATTTAAGGTTTTTTACTTTTATCATCTGCCACTGTTAAACCACCTAAGGCACAAAATTTTCCTCAGCTTTCCTTTCTTCTTGTTGACTTCCCTTGAAAATTCAATCAAGGAATCCCATGAAACTGTTGCTCTTAACCCTAGCTTGTCGGCTCCCTTTCCTCTACACCAGGGCCTCATCCTTAGCTTCTATCAATTCCATTTGGCCCCATGTACCCTAAACCCATCTTAGTTGTTCCTGTGGAAGAATTGGAACCACCTGACCTTGCCTCTAATAAACCATCCCCCGTTGCTTCGGTGGGTCCTAAGAGAAAAACCTCCTCGATTGAAAATGAACCCTCTGCTGAGCCTAAGTCTAAACCCCCATCAAAAAAGAAGAAGGGGGAGGTTGGGTTGGCCCATTCTAAGGCTGAGACTAGATTGTGCAAAATAAAGAACAAACCCACCAAGATGGAAAACAAACCTACGACTAAGAAAAAAGGGTAAAACAAACACTTTGTGCCAGATGGAGTTGTCGGCCACTAAAAGCAAGGGAAAAAGTGTTGCGGAAAAAGGCTCCAAAGTTGAAACTATTGTGGCTGCTAGTATGGATGTGGGGATAGAACAAACTAGTGTCAGAAGGTCTCACAGACTAGATAAGAAAAAGAAAGGGGTTCTAGTGGATGATATTTCAAGTGACTTGGAGTGGACTAGCGGTAGAGTTGAAGGAAAGAAAGACACCGTTAAGGAGATGGAAGAGGAATTTGTGGAGGGTCCTAGCCATTTCTCAAACGTGAACAAAATGCTCAAAGATGACTCTACTCACTCTTCAGATCCTAGGGTTATCAAGGAGGAGATGACCTAGTGGTAGAATGACATGGAAAAGGACATCAATAAGTTGCATGAGCAGGTGGTGAAACTTGAAAGGAAATTCAATAGGCTGACTCGCTTCACTATTAAAATGATTCAAAGATCTATTGTCACACTTTCCTTTGTCATCAAGGAGGAGGAAAACATGAATACCAAGGGTGAAGGCCCCAACTAGATTGGGGATGATGTTTTAAATCTCCTCATTTAGAAATGGGAAGGTGTGTCCAATTAGTGGTTTGGTCCACTTCTTTTTGTTGGGTCTCTACTATTAGTGTGCAATGTCTGTGTCCTTTTTCTGTTGTTTTTAGTTTAGTTTCTTAATGTTTTGTTGAACTTGGTTCCTTTTTGGCCCTATGGGCTCTTCATGTAAAGGGTACAACACCATGTAAATGATGATTAACTTATCAAAAACATATTAAAGTTATATATTGTTAATAAATATATTATATATATAAATAATATAATATTAATATTATATATTATAAAATAACATCTCTATAATAATTATAATTATTTTATTATATATATAAAGTCTTAAATATAATAATACTCATATAAGATGATTGTTATTTATTACATATATTATTATATTTATATTTAAATTGTCTAATAAATAAATAATTTACAATAATATTATATAAATTATTTATATGGTTCACTATCTACCCTACTCATAGCTTTCAAGCCTCTTGGTCTCTACATCAATCATCTATTGAGTTAGTGAAGGCATCTAATCCAAAGGCATAAACAATTGAAGATAAATTTATAGAGAAGTTTATAGCTAGACACAGTAAATTACTTAGGTATGAGATTAGTGTAGTGAATATAATAGTTAATACATAAAATTTGAAAAACAAATGTAATGATATTAATATATAAAAATATAAAATAAAATTAATTATATACTAGTAGTAGTAATAATAATATATAAACAAAATCATTATCTAAATGACCTACCAATTGACCTCATGTACTACATAAATGTATGCAAAAATTAAACCAATTTTTCCCTCATTGAGCTTCCACACCTCTTTGGCATACCCATTGCACACCAATGTGTGATCGCTAGTTTATTCATTATTAAACCTCCTAAGGCCCAACATTACCTAGAAAGGGTGGAATTTCAAGCTTTGAGAGCTTGCCTAGATCTGGAAGAGCAGTTGAATCACTAGGGCCAAGTTACTTGATAGGATAAAAATGGCTAATGAGAAAAATCTAAAACTTCTAGAATCAATTGCAATAAATTACAATCTCACATGCTTAGACACCTGTGTCATTCTTGGCTTCCTCAAAATCACACCTAAGATCAGTTTGTCAAACCTGTTCAAAATTAGGGTTTACAACTTGTCTTCATGAGCAAGCTATGTTTTTCTTTCTACCACTCAACTCTTTCATGCATACAAGTGGGAATATTTGGCAGTACACAACATTTGAATTTTTTGAAGGGTAGAGCATAAGTGGATTTGAAAGCTTAAGAAAGGGTTTTAATAGCTTACTAGTATATTTTCTGCACTAGGTGATGCTCTTTATCTTTCTTCCAAGTACACACCAGACTCAACTAGCTCTTCCTATTCCATGTAGCCCTCTAAATCTCTCACGTACAATGGTTTACAAATATGAACCTTGAGACAAGCAATTGAAATATATTTTTAGCTTTTTTTTAAGCAAATTTTAGAATGAGCATATATATATATATATATCAAAGTAAAAATTTAGCATACCCCTTGCATTGAGAACACAACACAAAAATTTGAAAAATGATATCAAAGTAAAACTTTAGCATGTCTCCTTCCTAGTGAAAATTATGATTAATAAAAACTAATAAGCATCCACTTTTCCATATATTAAGTAAAATAATATGTCTCATAGACTCTACAACAACATTATTTTGCATGCCAAACCCCAATAGAGATTTTTTCCAACTTAATTTGTGCTCAAAAATTGCTGGTAGACATTTAAAGATGGTATTCCATTTTCTTTTGGTCCATGAATAGTCCCAAAAAAATGTGTTTCAGACTCTCATTACACTAGAAGAAAGGGAATTTAACCAATTGCACCAACATGAATCTTAGCCTATCACCGACAGGTAATTTGAAATGTAACACTTTCCAAGCCAAAACTTGAGCATTAGCCTCAACTTTTGACCTCCATATCTACACACTCAGTGTTCTCCAAGTCTTTTCTTTGAAGTTACATTTCCATTTTTGATTAAGCCTTGGATTTAAATGCAAATAAGGAAGCAAACTTAGGTATACTTTTTTCAAAGGAAAACAACCATATTGGAATTTGGATAACCACCACCAATCTTTGAAGGCATTGTAGTGCAAGGGAGTACATAGTTTTATAACAAGGTCCATGGGAACCAAAGCTGTAAAAAATATAACAAAGCTTTGAAGCTTATAATTCAAACTAAATTTCTTCTTAATACTTTGCTAAGTAGCCCAATCAAGCACATTATAGTCCCACAAGTCTCTAACTCTAACTATCCACCACCACTACTCTAACTATCAATGTAGCGGCCAAACAAACACCTTGGGTTTTTGGATCTAATAACCCCAACCCACCTTTTGATTTAGGTTGAATGTAATGCAGCCATGAAGTTGATTTAAAACCAACATCACCATTCCAATTAGGCCAAGGAAATTGTCTAATAAGTTTGATAATATCTTCATAGCCCTTTTTTGAAGGAATCCAACATGATGAGTAATACACATGTGAAGCCAAAAATATGTGATTAATAGCTTGAATCTTCCCAGCTAGGGGCAAAAATTTATTCCTCCAAAGAGCACATCTTATTTTTCAGCTTGGTAAGAAACCATTTCCACATATTAGATAAAGTAACACCTATCCCAAAGGGGATGCCCAAGTAACGAGAAATTTCTCCATGCTCAATTTGTTTCCAATATTTTGGTATCTAATCTAGGACAGGATCAATGTTCACCATAAGAAATTTAGTTTTATGATGAGCTAACTTAGAACCAGAAACAACATAATAGAGCTCAAGAACCCCCATCATAATATGAATTTCTTCTTCAGAATTTTGAAGAAAAAACATACTATCAAATGTGAGTTAATCACAAAAACATCATTAGGTATCAAAACACCCCTTATTAATCTCATCTGATTATAATTTTGTAGAAGAAACCCAAGAGCATCAGCAACAAGCACATAAAAGAATGGTGATAACTAATAGCCCTATCAGATTAAACGTTGCAAGGGAAAGGAGTTAGATAATTCCTTTTTAACAACTAGCTAGGTGTTAGCATCCTTGAACAAAATTTAGATGTGATTACAAATATTAGGAACAAATGCAACCAATAAATCATCTTAAGAATGAAACTCCATCACATTCTGTCATAAGATTTATCAAATCAAGCTTCACCAATAACACATTTTTTTCCTGATTGTTGATCCCATCCAATAGTTTCCCATGCAAGGACCAAGTTATCAAGAATAAATCTCCCTCCAAGGAACCCAGTTTGTTCAGGCCTAACAATCATTTTCACCACCAGTTTGATTCTTGAAGCAATAACTTTAGCAATAATTTTGTATGATGTATTAAGTAAAGTTATAGGACGCCATCCAAAAATAGAGTCTTCATTCTTCCCTTCAAAAGGAGTTTTGATAAGGCCCTTATTAATATTTGGGCCCAAAGAGCCTTGAGCTAAGGCCTCCAAATACATCAGATATAAATCATCTTTATTGTGTTGCCACATAGTTCGATGGAATTCCACTAACAACCCATCAATACTTGGGTTCTTATTGTAAGGAATTGAAAAAAAACATTTTCTAAATAATCCATAGAGAGCTCATGATCCAAAAACTTACTATACTCCCACCTTTGTGGTTTCTTTAATCATGTCTTCAAAATTGGTTGAGTATCTTTCCAATGAGGATCTTCCTTGAAAAGCTTCTTATAAAAATTCTGAAATAGACCCTTAATCTCTTTCAGGCTAGTATGCACATGACCATAATCATCTTGAATTTCCCCAATATACTCCTTCTTATGTGTATAGTTCATAAATTTAAAGAAGTATTGGAACCTCTAATTCCTTCCTTAACCTAATGAAGCATGGCTCTTATTTTTGCTCCTTATCCCCTATAAGAATCAATTTTCTAGAGATGGGTTTCCAAAGAAGCTATAGAAAATTGTAGGACAATATTATTAGGATCAACATTAAGCAGTTTCCTATGGTGGACAAGTTTCCCTTGTAAGGATTTCTCCTTGTGCTTTCAATACCAAACTAATATTTTTCCAAAGGCACAAAGGAACTTAACACAATGAGAAATAATTGAATTCTGCCACTCCCTATAAGACCCCCCTTCACTCAGTTTAGGTATAAAGTTCTAAATACCAACTAGAGCAACCACACAAGAAGGATTTTTTAGGTGGGAAGTATTAAGTTTATAAAGCATATTTAACTCCACATTGTTACAATCATTTCCAGCAAGAGAACAAACAATAGGAAAGTGGTCTAGAAGGGTACTAGAATAGTCCACTTTCACACTACCACCAAAGGCATCATGGATAACATGAAGGTTAGTGGAAATGTAAAATATATCAAGTCCTCTCAACTTTCTATCATCCCAAAATTTGCAATTAGACCATGTGAAAAAATTGTTTCCATGATTAGGATTATTAGTGTGAATTGGGTCTATCACTCCCATGGAATTTCGACAAGACAACCATTTATCAAATTGTTCATTACTTAACTTAGAATGACTTTTCCAGCTCCGATCATTATGGTATTCAACCATATTAAAATCACCTCCTATAACCCAATCTGCATTAGGAAGGTTTTTAGACATACAATCCCACAACTCACATCTATCTTTTGCAATATTAGGAGCATAAATTGAGCAAAACCCAATCAATTGGCCATTGATAAAAGCGAGAGCCCACACACAACTATGTGAGGGGTCCTCACCTTTATTAATGAAAAAATTATGAATCCAAGAGGCTAGACCAATCACTGCTTCCCCCTACTTTGAATATGCAACGTATGAAGAAAATAAACATTTCTCCAAATGTTGGATAAAGAACAAGCAAGGTGGGAACCAACAAGTTTAACTTCTTGCAAGAAAACAACATTAGGATTCCACTTGACGATCACATCTTTTACGCCATATTTATGATGAGGGAGATACATCCCTCTTACATTCTGAGGAATAATATTAACATTAATGTTAAAGAGGAGAGTATAAGATCATCCTCTTGTGGTAAAGCATCATAATGGTTAGCAACCACAATGGATTGATCAAGAGCATTTGACAAGGAATTAGAAGGGGATGGAGACCTTGATCTTTGTCTCGAAGAAGGAATTTAATTGCAAGTGTCCAACTCAACATTAGGGGTAGTAGGGGATCTAGACCTTTGTCTCACATGAGGAGGTGGAGAAGGAGAAGAATGATTAATAGAATTGATGATATATTGTGAGGGAGAGAGATGAAAACCATGATTATTAGTTAATCTACTCAATTACATACTTGATGGTTCTTTCCTTTTCCTAACCATCTTCCAACCATCCTCCATCACAAGATCTTTAAATTAAGCAACATAGTCAAAATCCTTACCATTTTGTGTATCTAATGCTGGCTTAGTTGATCTTTGCACCTGAATTAAGTCTTTAGGTAAAGAAGAAACTAAAGGTTGATTCCCAACTAGTTGCTAATTGGAATAGTTTGAAACTTGAGTTTGTGTCATTTTGTTCCTTTTGGATGGACAATCCCTTTTCAGATTACCTTCCTGATGGTAGTAAAAGCAAGTGTTGGGCTTGTTCAAATGAACTAAGGGTTGAAAAAACTCAAATCGTGGACCAATGAGCTTGACATTTTTTGGTAATTGGTTGTTTAAACCCATTTCTACACAAACCCTCATGCATTCCCTTAAACTGGAAAACTTATCAGAATTATTTTTACACCAAATAACTTTACCCAACTGATCCACAATATCCCTCAAAAAGGGTCAAAAGGAAAGATTCAAAAATGGGAGTTCCACCCACATAGGGTATCATGATCTAGAAGGCCCTTCAGGATGAAAATATAGGTTCCATACCTATAAATAATTTTTTTTCCCACAAATGGCCCATGTTCCATACTAGAGCACAACTTGAGCATGTTCAACATTTAAAAAATTGTAAGACACATAACCCTTACCTAACCCCCTCAATGCTTCAATCTCCCAACCCTTGTTTTACCAGTTTAGTTTTTCCCATTTGTAAAAGTTAGATTCAGATGGCACTCCTCTTAAGAAAAATAGAATAATATATTTGTGCTGGCATTTAGCTATGCAATCCATAACATCATCAGGGAGGAGGAATTCTAAAAATTTACTTGAATTATCATCACTTTGTTCCTCCTTTTTTGTTGCCTCTTTTTCTCCACTGTCTCCAGTGCAAATAGTCTCATAAAAAAGAAAGTCCCCATATCCTTTTCCCTTAACCTCACCATTTCCTATTTGACCATCAGTAAACCCTTCCTCATTATTGTCTTTTGGGATGCGGTTACTGCCTAAATTCCTAGCTTCTTCTTTAATCCTCATTCTATCTGCCTGGCAACAGTACTAGGAGACATTAGAGATTGAACCAACACCATTCCAATCCTTTTTAAGGCTACACCACACCTTCCTGAAATCCCGTGGAGTGCGGGTGTTACTACCAAAACCTAGTGTAGGCGCGTAGGGAACAACTTCTTCTAGTCAATATCTATTTTTTATTGAATTCCCTTGGATTTACTTGGTTAGAAGATTTAACAATAGTAGAGTCTTCATTCTTCCCTTTTAGAAGGAGGTTGATAAGGCCCTTATTAATATTAGGGCCCAAAGAGCCTTGAGCTAAGTCCTCCAAATACATCAGATAGAAATAAGCTTTAATGTGCTCCCACATAGTTTGATAAAATTTCATTGACAACCCATCAATACCAGGGCTCTTATTGTAAGGCATTGAAAAAATTACATTTTCCAAATCTTCCATAGAGAGATCAAGGTCCAAAAACTTACTATACTCAATATCCACCTTTGTGGGAATAATATTATTAATCACGTCTTCTGGAATTGGTTGAGTATCTTGCTAATGAGGATCTTCCTTGAAAAGCTTCTCATAAAAATTCTGAAATAGTCCCTTAATCTCTTCCAAGTTAGTATGCACATGACCATAATCATCTTGAATCACCCTAATATACTCATTCTTATGTTTATAGTTCATAAATTTAAAGAATTATTTGTAACCTCTATTTCCTTCCTTAGCCCAATGAAGCCTGGCTCTTATTTTTTCTCCTTGCCCCCTATAAGAATTAATTTTTTGGAGATGGGTTTCCAAAGAAGCTATAGAAAATTGTTGGACAATATTACTAGGATCAACATTAAGCAGTTTCCTATGGTGGTCAAGTTTCCCTTGTAAGGATTTCTCCTTGTGCTTTCAATACCAAGCTAATCTTTTTCCAAATGCACAGAGTAACTTAACATAATGAGAAATAATTGAATTCCACCACTCCCTATAAGACCCCCCTTCACTCGGTTTAGGTATAGAGTTCCAAATACCAGCTAGAACAACCACACAAGAATTAATTTTTAGGTGGGAAGTATTAAGTTGATAAAGCATATTTAACTCCACATTGTTACAATCATTTCCAACAATAGAACAAACAAAAGGAAAGTGGTCTAGAAGGGTACTAGAATAGTCCACTTTCACACTACCACCAAAGGCATCATGGATAACATGAAGGTTAGGGGAAATGTAAAATCTATCAAGTCTTCTCAACTTTCTATCATCCCCAAATTTGCAGTTAGACCATGTGAATTTTTTTTCTTCCATAATTGGGACTATTAGTGTGAATTGGGTCTATCACTCCCATGGAGTTTCAACAAGACAACCATTTATCAAATTCTTCATTACTTAACTTAGAATGACTTTTCTAGCTCCAAAAATTTTGGTATTCAACCATATTAAAATCACCTCGTATAACCCAATTTGCATTAGGAAGGTTTTTAGACATACAATCCCACAACTCACATCTGTCTTTTGCAATATTAGGAGCATAAACTAAGCAAAACCCAATCAGTTGGCCCTTGATAAAGCGAGAGCCTGCACACAACTATGTGAGGGGTCCTCACCTTTATTAATGAAAAAATTATGAATCCAAGAGGCTAGACCAATCACCAATCCCTCTACATTCACTATGCAATGTATGAAGAAAATCGACATTTCTCCAAATGTTGGATAGAGAACACACAAGGTGGGAACCAACAAGTTTAACTTCTTGCAAGAAAACAACATTAGGCTTCAACTTGAAAATCACATATTTTATTCCATATTTACAATGAGGGAGAGACATCCCTCTTACGTTCCAAGACATAATCTTAAAATTCATGTTAAAGAGGAGTATAGGATCATTAGAGAGCAATCCATTTCAAAAGAGGTAGATTAAGTAATTTCCTTTTTCCTTTTTATTCAACAAATATATCCAATATATGTAAAGAGGCCATAGGCTTTTTCTGTTTTGGAATCATCATATACTTTGAAAACAAAATTGATATTCACAAATCCCTGTTCACCAATTTTTTATATTCTCAAACTAGTTCTTTTTTAATTGAATTGTAAAAAGTCAATTTTTTTATTTTTATTTTTCTAATTAGGGGAGAGGTTCTAGTAGTCAACCATCCTAACTTTTCCCATCCTAAGCTCTTAAATGATATGTTGGATTTTGACCATTTTTTTTTGGTTTCTTTGTATGTGACTTAAGAGCTTATATAGTTATTGTTTCAGCTCTTGGGTAGTTATGATGAATGCGAGAGGATTCGTTATGCACACAGAGGTAAAAAAGTAGTCATTTTAAGATGGTGTTTGATACATATTCTCTATTGCCCCAATAATAATTCCTTTGACCACCACAAAATTTTCATAATTGATCCAATACATATGCACAAATGCCCCATTAATTATGCGCTATTTGTACCAATAAAGTTGCACAACTCCTCCAATTAAGTAGTTTTTTTAACTAATGGGTATACAAGTGGACAATTATTGATAAATTTAAATTTTTTTAGTCAGATTTTAATTAGCATTTATTAATGAATGATTATTGGAATATGGATGGTAACTAGGACCTTTCCTCTAATCAATTCAAAAAACGTCTTTGAAGTTGTATTTGATCTTTTTAATTAAAAATGATAAAAAATGTATTGAGCATTTATATGTGTATCTTTTAGAATTTTATATCAATACATCCATCTTACCTCTAAAGATCCAAGTGCTAGTATGTTACTACCTCTAATTAAAAATACAATTTGAAAAATATAATAGGATTATGCATTAGACATTAATTATGTCTTCCTTAACTATATAAGAACAAGAAGCATAATGACATAATATGATTATGGATTAGACATTAATTATGTCTTTCTTAACTATATAAGAACAAGAAGCATAATGAAATCTCTTTGTTATAAGCAATGTTTATTATAAAACTCATCTCCTAATGTTAATTTAGGATTTAGATCCTAATTTCATGTCTTACATTTTTGACATGGAATAAAATAAACTTGATAATATTTAAGGTTACTTCTAAAATTTAAGGTGATCAATATTAACAAGATTATATGTTAGTAGGCATTAGTTTTTCATAGTCCATGAAGATGAGTGGGTGTTTTTGGATTTAACTAGTGAGTTTGTTTGCATCATTGTTTTAAATCATACTTAGTGATCCATCGTTAAGATGAAAATTCATAAAGTGATCCATCACAATGATCATTTTTCTTATTTTGATGATGGATTACTAAGCATGATTCAAAACATTGATGCATAAAAACTCACAATTGAATCCAAAAGCACTCACTCAAAAGTATATAATGTTTATTTGCAAACTCATAATAATCAACATTACTAGTGTAACTTCAACATTTTTATGTACAAATCCTACTATGAGCATGAGGAAGTAGAACACCATAATAGTTTTAGTATACCATTAAATTTAAAATCACAATGACACCCCTTTGAACATCATTCATATTAATCCATCCTCAAATTTGTTGTTATCAAAGCTCAAGTAGAATACCCTTAATCTAGCTAAGGTGTTGGGCTTGTGAAATCATTTTCAATTGCTTAGATATTTCAAATGAAGAATGAAAATATGGGGCTTTGGTGTGAACAAAGTGTGTTGGATGGGATGTGTAATTTTAATCTATAAGATTAAGTTATCTATATGTTTATTCTAGAGAATTCATGTTTGAAGGAAAGAGAAAAATAATTTGAAGTAAATAAGTATTGAAAGTAGCATATAAATGCCTATAAAGGGGATTGAACTCACACCATGCTCCCTGCTAGAATATATTAAATATAAATTATTATGGGGAAATGCTAATATTCATATAAATATTAATATTGATATTGATAGTGATATGGATATTGATAATTTAAAAATTTGAAATAACAATAAATCTCTAAAATAAAAAATATTGTTTCTTGTTTATATTACTTTCTTACCTATTTGTTTTGAGGTAAGCAATAGATGTTTTTGATTGATTAAGCGTGGAAAGGTCCCTGACCCTTACAAAAGAACAAAAGCCAAGATACCAACAACATGACAAAACAACACAATAGAGGAAGCAAAACATAAAGAGAACCACTTCCCCCAAACCCAATCAACCAAAAAATATTAGCCTATACCCACCACATCAAACTTTATAAACCTATCAATAATCCCTAAGAGATATAACCAATTCATCTTAATATCCATCCACAAAATTAGGTTATACCAACATAATCTTAAAAGAGTATCCAACTGATAACCAAAGTTCTTAATAGAAATAAAACTAGAGAAATAACAATCCAGGCACCTACGACCTATACCAACTAAACATATGATAGAATAGAAAAAAAACTTCATGGAAACAAGTAACAAAAACCAAGAAGAACAAGCATTGATTATCAAGCATCCTCAATCAGGCTCCATGCCTTCATGAGGTCTTCAACAGAATCTTCAAAGTTATCTTTGAGCTCCATTTTTCTAGACAAATCAGCTTCATCATCGTTCACCTTTTTACTCAGTTGTTTATTTATCTTTCCTTGTCACAAACTCAACACTACATCCATGACCCTACACAAACTCTTCACTGCATTTTCAAGTTCCTAGAGCCTACTAGTATTATCATCCTTTTGCATCATTTTTTCCAACAACTACATCCTTTCCTTCACCCTTTGAATTTGAATAGTATCAAAACTCAACATGTTTTCTTTTAAATCTTCATTACCAGGGTTATTAATCTCCCTAACCTTCGGGTCATTGGTAGCATCACCTTTATCAATGGCCATATAAGTGTCTTCCTCGACATCCTACCCATCCTCTTGTTGGGAATCACCACCCCCCTCCTCATGTCTAGATTCATCCACTTCCTTTGACTCCTCCTCCTCCTCCTCCTCAGGAGACTCACCACTAAGGCCATCAGACACTTCCTCAGAAGATGGAGCCTTTTCTTCCCTTGCCACCTTCTTCCCCTTACTGTCCAGAGGCTCTTCTACATTATTTTCTTTTGAACTTTTAGATTTTTTACTATTTTTAGACCCCTTCGATGCAACCAAAGCAATTCGAGTCAATATTTGACCCACCAAAGTGGAACATTCAAGGTAGTTATTGTCATCAGGTATTGTTATAGTGTTGGGGTTAGCCCTCAACTCACGAATCAACATTTTTCTCTTCTCTTTCACAATGGGAGCAATGGGAGCAACACTACATTTTTCTAGAGTGACTTTGAGAAGGTCTAACCAAGAGGAGTCCATAGGATTAGGGGAGGCTTTTGCAAAATCTTTAGTTAGGGAGTGGGGCCTACTTTTTAAAAGCTCAATTTTAACAAAACTTTTGGGAGTAGGGTTTTCAAGAAAATTAAGGAAAACAATTCTTTGTGGGGAATTAGCAAGGACATATTTGCATATCGCATGAATCAAGCCCTGGTATAAAGGTGGGTTAGTGTCATTTGTAAGTGTTGTGCAGTTTTTACACACACGCCCTGCTAAAAGCAGGGACCCTCTTTTGCTTTCATTTTTGGTATTTTGGCCCTTTGATTTTGAGGATTTGTTTGCCTTGGCATGTGCCTTAATGATTATCCTGCTCATGCAAATCCCCCTTTCAGGGAAGCACTTTGAAAATCTTATGTTTTGGACTCATTTTGGGTTTTTCGCTATTTTCGGGAAACTTCCCTCTAGGTGGACTTCCCCGAATGCTTTGAAAACCCAGTGGAAAATATTTTGCACTATTTCCCAAAATTTTTGATCCTTCACGAAATTCTGCATGGACTGGATTTCCCCAAAATTCTATCACCTCGTTGAATTCTCGGATTGCATTTTGACATGTCTTGTCAACTACATTAATGCTCAATGGTATGATTCTTGAGGCACGTATTTAGTTGGTTTTTGAGGATTTCCTATTGTCATTTGCTCTGTGTTGCCATTGAGATATTGATTTTGAAGTGCTTAAGTGATTTTCCGACGTGAGTGATTGATTTGAGGATTTGGCGATAGATTTCTCACATTTTTGTTGTAGTTGCTTGCTAGGGCATTGAGGTTTGTTTCTAGACGTCGTTGTGGCTAAATTCACTTCATCCAGGTATGTGGATTTTTCCTTGCTTGTGATTCTTAAATGTAAATGATGCTTTGGTGTCTTGAGGGCCTTTGGAGTCTGGGTTTTGCATATTTTGGTGTTAAGCATTTAAATTGGGGTTTGGTCTGTCATTTTTAAGGATGTTGATGGCTTAGTTAGTGTATTCCCCTATTGATTGCTAAGTTTAGTGGTACCTAGTATTTCCATATTGAATTTTCAAGCTTGATCCTAGGTGCGTGGTTGCTTCCATTTGGTTCGATTTTAGGGTTTTCGAGCTTGTTTGATTATCGGCCTTGAGTGAGTTTGTGAGGGTGTTTTCAATTTCATCTAGGTGAAGCTCACTTGTTCCTACTTTAAACGATCCATCTTCAAGCTTAGTAAAATGGACAATCCAAATCTAAGCTAATTCCCCTGCGTTAGTGGTGAATTTTAGGGTTTTAAGCTTAGGAGATTGATGATTAAATTTAGGGCATCACTAATCTTCACCAATTCACCTCTAATGGAGTTGAGAACTTGAAAATAAACAATGAAAACTCGAAATAAATTAGGTTCAGGCCTAGGGGCTTCAAATTTATGATCATTCAATTATTCTAGGTGAGACAGAGAGAAATAATAGTTTTTGGGATTTCGTGGTCTTTGCGGAATTCCCGCACCTTCAGAATTTCCCGATTTTTACTGTCTTCTTGTTTTCCCAAATGTATGCAAAATCCCAGAGTTACTAATACCTCACGATTTTCACTCGCTGGCGGATTTTCCCGAAATGGTCTCACAATATAGAGAATTCAAAAGATAATGAACGCAATGTTATGGGTTTAGCATTTCATGCTTGATTTGAGTCATTTAAACAATGTTATGTACTTTTCATTCATATTATGATGATTGATTTTTGGATAACCATGTTTTATCATTAAATTCGCTGAGTTGGAAATTTCCTGGATTTCCTCCCTTGCTAGATTTCCCTAGATGGTTCAAGATCCCGAATTTCTTAGCAATTGTGCCTTATATTAAATTTAAGGGATTTTGATCTTAGCGTTAGGTTGATTGGTCATGATTATATTGTCTATGGTTGGCTAACCTCTATGTTGATATTATAAAGGTGAATTTATTGAGGTTTCTTGTTGGATGTAGGCTGAACCAAGTAGAGTGGTGGCTAGCAAGACAATGGGAAAGCAGAAAAATCCAAGTGTTGAGGGATCTTCCATCTCTGAAGTAGAAAGAATAAAGTTGTACATAAAGAGTACGGTTCCTAAGTCTAAGATTTCCTCTATTTGGGCTAAAGTAGGTGACACCAATGTAGGAAGATGGGATTATGAGGAGTTCAAAGTAAGAATGGCAGCACATAACCCCCCATTGTTGGCTAGAAGGTTAGTGGAATCAGTATTGGCTCATGTGGCCGGTTTTCCTCCTACAATTTAATGTTATGAGCTGGTGCTTGAATGTGCTAGACATTATGACAAAGGTACACAAAGAGTGATCAGTCCTCAAGGAAGGGTGTTATCCAACTTCTCTCTTGTATCTATGGCACTAAATTTTGACATGCCTGACAGATCTCATGTGGTGGCTCTCGACTTGGATATTGCCAAAAAATATTTTGAGGATGATTTAAACAAGGCTTTACAGGTGGTCAAGTCTTGGTTAGAGAAACCTAAGGCCCACATCTCAAAGTTTCCAAAATAATTATTCAGGGTAAAATTCAAACCAGAGTACTATGATTCTATCACACTACTCAACAGGGTAATAGATTTGAAGAGTGTTGGAGTTTTTGAGAACTAGATGTTCTTGGTTATAGTGAGGATGGAGCAGAATACTAATTATCACTAGGCAAGCATTATAAGTGCCATGATACATGATCAACTATGCAATGTCTTGCAAACTAAGAGCTTCATAATGACTTCTTATCTGGTCTATGCCTTGGTGAGGTTCCATCCATATAAGGGGTTGAGTACACAAGGAACCTTTGGGCGGGATGTAATATATGAAGTCTATCCATAGCTACACTTGGGTAGCTCAAGCTACAGGAGGGTGAATGATGCATTCACCATGTAAATCACTAGGTTGCTTCAAGGTGCATAGCATGTTAGAATATCTGACAATGCTAAGGAGTTGATCAAAAGGTATAGGGCTTGGTTTATATAGTTTCCCACCTTTTCTTATCTAAGGATAGAGGGTTGCTAGAGAGGCCCTTACAGACTTCCTAGGTATCCTACTAACCACCTCATACTCCTGGAAGTCACAAGGTAGATATGTGATTTTGATGCCATAGTTAAGAAGGAGAAGCACAAAACAAGATTTGGCAATGACTTTCCCCTTCAGATAGGTGGTAATGAGGTTTTCCCTTCCATACATACAACACATTTCTTTGAAGAGGAGATGAGCACTCTGGGCTTATGTTTCCATTCGAAAAGGTCTAGGTTTTATAGAATTGGTGAAGCCCAAAAGAAGGCTAGTAGGGAATATAGCCACAAGGATGACCTAGAGGATTATTGGGCTAACTGTAAAGATGACTTTGAGATCAGAAAGAAGAAATTCTCTAGGCTACTGGTCAATTTGATTAGATTGTACAATGTTAAAGTCATCCCGAATTGATAGACGATGATGGGGATGTGATTCAAAGTCATGATTATGAAGCTATGAAGGATAAATCAGTTGGTGAAATAGATTGGCTGGAGGAGGAAAAGAATGAACTAGAACAAGTCATGGCTTCGGTGATTAAATACACAAAGTTATGGCTTAAGCACAAGATTTGGGAACTAGAGAGTGAAGGTGTACAATGCACCTATGGCTTA
This sequence comes from Sequoia sempervirens, assembly GCA_007258455.2. NCBI lineage: Eukaryota > Viridiplantae > Streptophyta > Pinopsida > Cupressales > Cupressaceae > Sequoia > Sequoia sempervirens. Next base: position 143,943 of record VDFB02015244.1, on the reverse strand, counting down.
ATGGGAGACTTAGAGTCTCATTCCACCTTTAAGGATTTAGTTGAGAAGGATCCTAAGGGTAAGGCCAAGGTGAGCTCTCCTTTCAAGATAAAGATTAAGGATGCTCAAGTAGAGGAAGGGGAGAAGCAAAGGCAGCCTATTGCCAAGAAAAGGAAACATGCTTCAATGGAAAAGAAATCTATAGAGGAGGAACTTGAGGAAAAGGGAGATGAAGGTGGTGCTTTTGTGCCTAAGAGAAGAAGAATAGTGAGATTGTCTCAAAAGGAGTCTTCCAAGGTAGGGGATGAAACTGGCCCACCAGTAGTGAATGTAGAAGGTTTAGGAGAGAAAACACATGTATACACAAGGAGATCAAGAACTCCTTCTCCCAAGGATAGTGTGCTAAAGAGGGATGTTACCTTACTTTCCCTTGACACAAAGTATGAAGATTCCCTTCCTTCTCATGAAACTCACAATGTACCCAGTAAATATAAAGATGCAGAGGATCACCGAGATAGAGGAAAGGAAGAATTTTGGGAAGGTGAACTCTACAATGTAGAGGCGGAGATAGAAAAGATATTGCATTCCCCTTTGGTGACTTATGAGGACTCACCCATTGACCAGGAAGAAGATAGATCTCTAGAGAGAGAGGAAGTACCTGTCAAGACCCCTTCACTAGAACATGTAGAAAAGGAACACGATGAAGAAAAAGGATAGTAATCTAGAGGGTGACAGGGAAGGTAAGACTGAGGAGATTCTTGAAAAATAAAATTTGAATGAGGAACTCTCTAGGGGTCAACAGGATGAGGTTGAGAAAGGTAATTTGCAATTAGGATCCACTGTGCTTGCTTGGTTGGATAGAGAGTTGAAGAGTAAGTAGGTTGTAGTGGATGAAACTCTCCCAAATTAGGATGACTTACTAGCCAAAATTGGTAAAGGTAAAACAAATAAAAAGTCTAGGGTTATTTCAAAGATTGAAAGAGATAGAGAAAATAATAGGGTGGTTCACATTGCTACTCATGCTCTTGATAAGAATAAGGATGATGTGACTAGTAGTGATTACAGTGTGAAAACTATCAACTTAGGGCCTACTTCCATGGAACAGGAGATTGAAGAATATGAAGGCTCTAGTGCTATAATCTTGGGTAGATTGAGGAAAGAGGTGTAGACCAAGAAAGAATTAAAGGAGAATGAGAAATTGAAGAAGTATTTGTAGGATTTGATGAAACCCTTGTAGTCTATTAGCTAGATTAGTTCTTCATCATCTGTAGTGAATCTCCTGCTAGAGGAGACCATAACTGAGTTGGAAAAGATGAAAACTACTACTCATGCCACACTGAACTGGTTGCAAGGGGTAGGAACCAAGGGTGATGATACAATTAAAGACATTCTTTCAACTAGTGGGGATGCCAATAGATCTATGGAATGGTTGAAAAGTGTGCTAGCTCAAGATAAAGAAGATGTAGAACTCCTACTGCAGAAAACTAGGACTATCATGGATTACACTGAAGAAAAGCTAGCTAGTGATGGAATCCTCCCTTCTTCAAAAGCTGAAAAACCATGGGAATGGCATGAGGTCTTACAACTCAGGTAGAAGGTGTTGAAGAAGGTGCATAAGCAAGTTAAGCAAATAGAGGGTACCTTGATAGATATTTACAATAAATGTATCTCTTTCTTTGAGATCATGACAGGAAGGAAAAGATTTGCATCGAAACATTTGAATCTAGAGAAACTTAGGAAATGATGGCATGATGTATATTCTCCATTCACTGATGGTCTAGTTACTGAGCACCAACTAGATGATGTGGCCACTTACCTTGTAATTATGGATAAATATCAAACCCTAAAAGTGGATTGGGATAAAGTTATTAAGCAATTATGGGATGATATTAAATCTATTGAGACGAGAATTAAGGTGTTAGTTTTTCCACATTTGGCTGACCTGGATGAGTTCCAAGCATTTAATGCTATTTTATTTTGTTCTAGAACTTCTTGGGCCAACTTGTTTTGTGGCTGTTTATTATTGTGAACCTAATTGGGCCAACATATCTTGGGGATTTCTATAAATATGACATTTTCCCTCATTTGTAAGGGCTATATAGTTTTACATTAGAGAAATTTAAGTAGTATAGCAAGAGTTAGAGCTAGGAGTTAGTCTTATTTTGGAGCAAGTGTTGTAACACAGAACACTAGAATTGTTGCTTTATTGGATGACTCAATACAATTGAAGACATTGTGCTTTGGTGATCTCTCTTGTGTTGACTTAGCTTGCATGGTTATTGTTGTTCTATCTTTTGAGATTGCTTGAGAAATATTGGAATATGTTAGATTTAGAATAAGATATGATTCAATGGTGTTTATGGTATGATGCTTGAAGTGTTTGTAGCAATCCTTGGTCCATACTTTTTGTAGCTAGTTGATTGTTAGTTGCTTTGAAAAGTTAGCCTGGACTTTAGTATTCATTGTGATTGGTTCAATTGTGAATGTTTATTCATCTCAATTGTAATAAGGTTGTTTTGGATGAATGTTTATGATCTAAAAATCTTTAATTCCTTAGAAGATTGCACTATTTTTGTAAGATTGCAGATCCATCTGGGTCAAAAAAGAATTAGTTTTTGAGGGATTGGTCCATTTCAAGTATTTTTCATTTGCATTGGTAATATTAGGATTAGTGTTAAATTTAGAAATATCTCTAAAAACCTTATCTCTTTTGCTATTTCTTTTATCATTTGGGTTAGATTTAGGATTTGAAGTATCACCATATTGCTAGATCAGATAAATTTGAGGATTCAATATTTCCTTGTAGTAAGGTCCCTTTGTGATTACCAACATTTTCACATACTATCTAAGCTATTTATGCATTGTCAAGACCTGACATTAGAGACTTTGGGGTTATCTCTTGAGGCTTACTAATAGAGATTTACCTTTCAAGAGAGATAGGTTACTCGTATCTTGTTTGAGTTGTTGTGCATAAAACACCATCAACAGATTGGTGATAGAAGGAGGGCTTGAATAAGCAAGTTGGATCGATTTATGTCTATCATTTCTCCTGAAAGATTCAGAAGAAGAACCAGATCTACTCTAGGGGAAGAGGAATTTTGAGAGTTACAAGCTCCTACTAGGTCAAGAAGGACCTGAAGAAGGGGAGAATCATCATCCACTTAGCCACTTCCATCATCTGCATCATCCTCATCTTCATCAAGTCCATCTTCATCTGATTCTGAAGCCACCACCATTCAATAGCCTCAATAAGCCATAAATCAACCTTTACCACCTCCACCCCCATCGATGGATTTCTTTGCTAACAACCTGTCTCCTTTGATCTTCAATAATTACGATTTCATGCCCAAGAACCCATAACACTTTTGTTCTAAGTTCCATGATAATGACCCTAATAGGACTGCAGAGGAACATATCAATATTTTTCAGACTTTCCTTAGGGATAGAGGAATTAACCATGAGGATGTAGCATGCAAGCTCTTTCCTTATTCCTTAAGGGAAGATGCGTTCTACTAGTAAAATCATTTGCCTGCTTGGTCTATTCATAATTGGACTAAACTGGAGACTGCATTTTTGTAGAAGTTGAGGATCCCCATTAGTCCAAATGAGTTTTAACTTTAGTTCATTAGGGTCAAGAGAGAGATCAATGAGCCAATAGGGTCCTTTAACAACAAGTTTCTCCATGCTTATACTTGACTGTAGGCCCCTTATGCTGTAGATGATGCCATTTCTCTAGAAGTCTATTATGAGGGTCTTGATAGCTTGAAAACTACCTTGTTGGAAATGGAGACCCAACCCTCCAAACAACTTGCTTGATGCATACACGAAATATGTTAAGGTTAGTATTGATATGAGACAACACTTATTTGGGTCTTTACCATCCTTAAGACCCACTGCTCACCTTGGATAGGTTCCCACTCTCAATCAGGCTTTGGCCAATCACACTCCTATCATGAATCCAATGCCTCAGTTGCAACTAGTCCCTCATCCAAGACCCCCTATGAATCAAGTCCCACCAATGGAAAATTATCCCTAACAAAGTGTTAGTCAGCCCATTCACCCACAACAACAGACTAGTTTCCCCACTTATATTTAGAATTTTGAAGTCTTGAATCAATCTTTGCGACCTGGTGTATCAACAAGACCTTCCCAAAACAATGTGAACCAGACTCCATATAGCAATCCTGACAAAAAAAGGTTAGACGAATTATCTGAACAAGTGAAGAAGCTAAACATGGAGGTCACCTATCTATGAAAAGAAAACAGTCAACTCCAGGCTGCCCAGAGGAGTATGCAGTCTAATTATAATAAAGAAAATGAGCCCCATCAAGGACAAAATTTTGATAGCAGTAGGGTTTCGATAGAGCACAACATTTTGATAGAGGAAAAAAATTTAAAAGAGGGCAACCCCTTGGCCAAAATTTTGATAGAGGATAGGTTGGTGGACAAGGATTTGATAGAAGAAAACCACCTAGACAGAACAAGACTTGGAACACGAGGCCAAATAATGGAGGTGTTCTCACCCCATTGGATCAACCTTCTAATCAATAGAAGCCTTCTAGTGGTGTGTTTTTGGCTGAAGCTACTTTATCGGATTGGTGTAGGCTCCATAAGACAAGTCAACATTCTGAATTAGATTGCCCTAAATTCCATACAACAAATTCAATCTTTTAGTATGAGGTGGAGAATAATGCAAGTAATCAAGAGTTGGTACCATCTACTCCCTATGATTCCTCAATGTTGGTACTAAATCATGCTCCTTTTCCATAAAGTAAGGAGAATGTGCCTAAAATTAAATCAAGCCAGTTTAAGGAGGAGGCAGATCAGGTGTGCAATGATGAAATTACATAGTTGTTTGATGAAAATCCTGTGAATGACAATAGGCCCATGGATGAGGAAGAAGCTTATGTTGAAAAGGTGCAAAAATTCCAGTGACTCCTTAAGAAATATGATCTAAGGGATTTGCCACACAGACGCCCACAAGCTAGAGGCCCGTTTACCACTTCTATTCCTCCAAACAACTTCACCACACCTCTAGATCCCAACACTAGCAATAATCCAATGTATCCTCATGTACCTAAGCAATATCTATCTAAAGATGGGAAAGGACAAGCTGATTCATCCAAAGGAAAGGGTGTTGAAGCATTTGGTAGAGGAATGAATTTTGGAGAGTTACTCTTACCTAATTGGTGTAGAATTCACAATGCCTCTCATTCTGAATTGGATTGCTGCTTGTGCCAGGCTGCAGTAGAACAAGTACAAAAGTGTATCAACCCTTCTCTAACAGTCAAATAAATATATAGAATATTCAAGAGGATCCAAAAGGGAAGAAGGTGATGCTTTCTGAAGAGCCTTCTGGCAGTAATAGTACAAGAGATGCAACAAGGAAATCTGCAGTTGCTAGCTGTTGGTCCTTAAGGTTTGATGGATCCAAATCAAAGCAAGGTGTTGGAGCAAAATTTGAGTTAATCATTCCAAAAAGTAAGAATTTCTTTGCTGCTCATAGACTTCAGTTTCATTGTACCAATAATGTAGCAGAGTATGAGGCTTTGATTCATGGGTTGCTCATGGCATTAAGGAAAAAGGTTAAGATTTTGCAATTCTTTGGAGATTCTGAGTTAGTGGTCAAGCAAGTTAGAAAGAAATACTCATGTCATGACAAAAGGATGACCAATTATAGACATAGAGTATGGGACCTTATTGAGGGATTTGATTCCTTCAAAATTCAGCTGATACCATGAAGTAAAAACCAAACTGCGGATTCCTTGGCTCAGGCAACCAACACTTTACAACCTTTGTCTCTCTCTGGATTGAAAAAGTTTACTGTGGAGTTGATTCCAATACCTTCAGTACTTGACAATGTGACCAATTTTTAGGTATTTGAAGATGATAGGAATATTTTGGATTTCATCACAAGTTCAAATGTCTTTACTTCACAGATGATTGATGAAGTTGAACCTTAAGAAGTAGAGATGGATTTAGAAGAGGTCATCAATTTGAAGATTAATACTATTCCAAGGGAAATGATGTAGCTAGAGAGGATTTTTGATTTGGATAAGGTCAGAGATCAAGAGCAATATACTAAGAAGGAGTCCATCAGTGGTCAATGTGAAACATACAACATGGGGACTCAAGATGATATCAAGAATGTCTTCATTGGAAAAGTGTGTACTCTAGAGGAGAGGAAAGGAATTATTGATGCATTACATAAATATCAAGATGTTATAGCTTGGAGTTATGAAGACTTGAAGACATATGATACTTCAATTATCACACATACCATCCCTTTGAAGCTAGGAGTAAGACCTTTTAGGCAAAGGCAAAGGCCAATCAATGCTTTGCTAGAGCCCATAATTCAAAAGGAGGTACAAAAATTGCTCTTAGCTCATATTATATTTTCGGTAAGGCATTCAACCTGGGTTGCAAATCTGGTTCTTGTGAGAAGGAAGAATGGGGAGATTAGACTGTGTGTGGATTTTAGGAACCTTAACAAAGTATTCGAAAAGGACAATTATCTAGTTCCTTCACTGGATGAAGTGCTTTAGATTGTCAATGGGTCTCAAATGATGTCTTTTCTGGATGGATACTCTGGATATAACCAAGTTATGGTACAATATGAAGATAGGCATAAAACTTCCTTCACCACAAAGTGGGGCACTTTTGCTTACAAAATAATTCCCTTCTGCTTGATTAATTCTAGAGCTACATTCTAGAGGGCTATGGACATTTCTTTTAAGGATATAATTGGTAAATGCATCATAATTTATATTGGCGATTTGATAGTTTTCTCTAAAAAGCGAGCTGATCACATAGCAGATTTGTGCAAAGTGTTTCAGAGGTGCAGAGAGTTTGGCATCTCCCTTAATCCAAAGAAATGCATCTTTAGGGTTACAGAAGGAAAATTGTTGGGACACGTTATTTACGAGAAAGGTACTTAAGATCCAACCACCTGCTAACAAGAAGGAGATGAAGTCATTCTTTTAGCCAAGTGTAGCTATTGTGTTTGTACCTAGATCTATAATAAAATTTTCTCTCCTTCTGGTAGTGTTTTTGGAATTTGTATCTTATGGGATAATTGTTGTGCTTCTTAGAGGACTCTGGTAATGTGGGATAGCCTTAAAATAACTACCTCTCAAAGTTGGTAGAATCTGTTTTGTATCCTATCTCAATCCTACAACTGTTGGAATTGTGCATGCAATGCTTCTATCTAAACCATATATTTTTCATCTATGTCCTATAGGGAATCATAGGTTGTGGTTTTTTGGAGTATTTGGATTTCCAATTGATCCATTTGAGTCTTGGTTGTGGCTATCACTATTGGCCATTGTATACATAATTGGTACAAGGTACTGAGATCCTCTTCGGTGTTCTTTAGATTACTGATCTCTGATTCTAGGGAAAAGTGTGTGGTAACACACTTCTTCTATTCCTCCTCTATCATTATCTTATGATACTTTTCCTAAAGTTGTCTTAGTGTTTTATTTCATACTTGCGAGTCCTTAATCACCCCTTCTACTAAAATTTGTAGCTGTGCAACCAATGGTTGGGATGAGTCCCCTTGCTTTTGAGGGAACTTGTTTTGTATCTCCTTCACTAATTATTCTAACTAGTCAGAGTTCTCCACATGATATTTCAAAATATCTTCCCTTGTTGTTTGGTGCAATATATCCCCTAACTAGAATTTATGGAGGGATGGGATGCTCTAAATATCCACCTGTGACCCTAGCAATGGAAGTTAGAGCAACTATGGGGATGTCACCAATTGTAGTTGCTCCTGTCTAGCCAAAAAACCTTTGATGGACTGCATAGAAGAGGTTGTAGATGAAGAGGGTGTCTTAGACCGTGGAAGGGGAGAAGACTATTCTTGCTATGATGTGGTGGCTTTATATTTTTCTACTTCCTTGTGTAACTTTTGATAGGATTATTTTGTAGCCTCCTTTATTTCCTTTTGGATTCCTTTTGGATTGGTTGAGTGACTTCAAGTTTCTCTATCATTAACTTTTTCAACCTCTATTTTGAACAAAGCTCTTTGGTTTGGATCTCTACTATCTTCTTCTTCTATGAAGGTGTAAATGTAGTGACCAACTTTGTAATGGCTAAGTGTTTTAGCTTTTCATCCTCAACTGATTTTTCTCTTCTCTATTTTAGGGAAGTGGTCAAAGAATCTAGAAATTGACCCATTAGGTCTTCCAACAACATTTTGGATGCTACCATGTACCTAATTATTACCTTCTCTGTGATTAGTTGATTAGGTGCCACTTTGTTGGGGTATTTATAAAGTGTGATATCCAGTACGTCCTTGTGGAAAAGTCCACTAAAGAGTTGGTCCTCATCTACCAGTGGGGAGACCTCTAGAATAGTTGTGGTTCCTGGGATGGGTGTATCCTTTAAGATGGATGTATTCTCTAGAGTTGGTTTCTCTTCTTCTTCTACATCTACCACTACAAAGAGAATTCTCTATGTGCTTTCTCTTTTCTCCTCTTAGGATTTTTCTCTAAACTTATTTGTAGAAGGGCTTTGGTAGCTTCCTTCTCTGATGGTTACTTCTTGGGAGGAATGGTTATAATTCTTCTTTTCCTTGGTTAATTTCTCTCTCCTTGTGAAGCTTCTTTAGGTTGGGTGCCAATGTGGAGTCCTCTAGACCTCTAGGGAGTCAATGTGCCCTAATTTTTTATACATTCAGATGGCCCTAATTCTACTATAGTCAAAGTTAAAATGGATAAATTCTAGACTTATAAGGAAAAAATATTTCATAAAGGGTCAAGGTAGTGTGTAACAATATTATTTTATTTTGTATATTATTGTAATATTAGGATGTGGAAGTGAAAAGTCCAAAATGACTTTTCACATCCTTTATAATTTATATCATGTGTATTTTGGAAGGAATAAATCTTGGCCCTCCTATCTAAATGTGTCTATATATTCTCAATTGAAACTCATTGTTAAGGGCTGGAAAGTGTCAGAAATATATGAAAATTGAATCTAAAATTCCAAAGGCAACCTCAAATTGGACCTGAGAAAATATGTCATTTAAGAAGCATTAAATATACTATATTTTTCCTAGTTATTTTTGGGTTTTTATGTTTTTATGTTTTCAAAATTTGAATTTATTTTATTTTCATATAATTCTATGCATTTAATTCATTGAATGTTGATGGATTTTACATGTGATTTGGACCACTTGCACTTTGTGGTTGGTAATGTCTTGTGTGGTAATCTAGATTGGAAAAATTAATGGGAAGATTATATTTTATTCATGTTTGGTTTCTTTAAAGCTCTCACTATCTCATGTTTGGATTGTGGGTATCTGGTTTGATAAAGATTGGTTTTGGTGTTGAATATATTCATTCAAAAAATGATATACATGAGGAACAATAATGGATTTGGATTTTTCTATTTCTTTCTCTAACAATTTTCTTCTCGCCCTTTTTACATTTTTTGATCATGGTGTTAAATTAGGATTTTAATGATGATTTTAAAATTATGAAAAATACAAGCTAGGTAGCGAGTTTATATAGAACTAAGGAGAGGAAGGAGGTGGAAAATAAACCAATAGGAATTGACCACCAATAACCACCAACATTAAATAAAGTAATGAAAAAGTAAATACTCCGCCTTTAAAGGGTGGAGACAACTCATCACTTTATCTCCTAGTTTTTAAATGATAAAATCACTTTATTATCCTAAGCAAGCTTTATAGAATTGTAGGAAAAATCTATAACTAAGGGAAAATAAAATATCCCACTAACAAAATTAAAAAATAAATCAATACCACCATTAAGCACAACTTAGGAGGATGTAAAAGATGATGGGTCCTGAAAAAATGAGGCCATGTTAAGTACCCATGTACATATAGAAGAAATTATCCCCCAAAAGAAGAAGAAGTGCCCCCCATAAATAGAGAGAGAAGAAGATGAGAAGAAGAGGAATAAGTAGCCCCCCAAAGAGGACACTAACCTCACTTCAAGCAAAGCTCACAAATGAACTTGCTCTCAATGAAGGGTTTAGCGACGATTTCTACAATATGATATGATTTTGGATAGTACTTGAGATCAATGATATCACCATGAATCAACTCCCAATGTAGTGCATGTGGATCTCAATGTGCTTGGTCTTTTGATGATGGACCAATTTTAAGATATCTTAATAGAAGTTTGGTTGTCACAAATGAGGACTGTTGGATTTTGAAAGGGAATTCCAAACTCAGTGAAAATGTTCTAAAGCTAGATGGCCTTAGTAGTAGCATTAATCAATCCTCAATACTTAGCCTTCATAGATGAAAGAGCAATAGAATATTTGTTCTTGCTTGACCAAAAAACTAGACCGAAACTAAGGGAGAAGAAATACCTTGAAGTAGACTTGTGATCTTGAGAATCACCTACCCAATCTAAATCTATGTGTCCCACTAAGTAAAAATCCACACCTGGTGCATAGTGAATCCCATAATTATGAGTACCCTTGAAGTAGTGAATAATCCACTTAGTTGCTTTCCAACACAACTCATGTGGCTCCTACATGAATTGAGAGATCATGCATACAACATATAAAATTCCAAGTCTTGTGTGAGTCAAATATATGAGACTACCAACAAGTTGTTGATACAAAGTGTCATCCACCAAGGGTGAAGAACACTTAGCCTCAAGTTTGACCCCTAACAAAAATAGAGTCGATGCAAGATTACAATCAGTCATGTTAAACCTATGGATCATATCAAGTGAATAATTAGGTTGTGCAAGAGAGATACCTGAAGAATATGTGTAATCTCAATCCCCAAGAAGTAGTGGAATAAGCTCAAGTCTGAAATAAAAAAAAAGATCATGAAGGGTGGTTTTCATTGCCTGAATGGTAGATGAGTGACTTCCTGTGATCAAAAAAGTTATTGGAATAGAGAACCAAGAAGGTGTGAGTATTATCTAGCTACAAAATATAGACATTAGGATCAAAATGGTATTGATTGAACCCAAATTCCAAAATTAAGGATTCCATCTTGGCATACCAAGACTGGGGGGCCTATTTGAGGTCATAGAGAGACTTTTGAAGATGACACATAAGTGAACGATCTTGAACGAACCCCTGTGGCTTCTCCATGTATATCTCCTCTTGAAGATCACCATGAAGAAAATAACTCTTCACATCCATCTGATGAACTTCTCATCTATGTGATGCAACAATAACAAGGACAAGTCATATGGAATTCATTTTGGTGACTGGTGTAAAAGTTTCAAAGTAGTCAATCTTGAGAATTTGGGAGAATACAATGGAAACAAAGCAAGCATTATGCTTGTCAATTGACCCATTTATTGAAAATTTTGTTTGATAGACCAACTTGCATCAAACAAGTTTCCTTCCCTTAGGAAGTGGGACACGATCCCAAGTGTGGTTCCTCTCCAAGGAACTAAACTCTTTCTACATCACGACATCCCACTCGAGGACATCAAAATCTTCCCAAAAGGAATGTGGATTGAAAGCTATGGAAAGGAAGATATGTGGAGCCTCCTAAAATTATGATCATGTTCTCTTGTGATTTGAAGGTTCCCCTACCCAATCCCCTACTAACTGCAATGTTTGTTAAGCCCAAAGAGGCCCTGCGACTGGAGGAGGAGAGTTAGGAGGAGAATCATCGTCCTCTTGTACCCCCATCATCATTTTCATCATCTGAAGTGGATGAAGAAGACTCCTCATCATGGTAAAAGGATTATGATACTTTAAAAAACTATCGTCATGATGCATGGACTTCAATCTGATGGTGGTTGGAGAAGTGTTGAGACAAGAACTAGAAGAAATTTCCTCATAATGAATGCTCCTCTCAATGAAAAAATCATGTGTGGAAGGATGAAGAATCCTATATCCTTTCACATCATTTGAGTATCCAAAAAATATGCAAGGTTTTCTCTAAAAATCCATAGCCTTTCATTTCTCTCTTGAAATGTGGACCCATACACTAGAGACAAACACTCAAGAATGCTTAACTGAGGGTTTTTGACCATACCAAGCTTGAAAAGGAGTTACCCCCTTCACTACATTGTGAGGAATGAAATTCTAGATATAACACACATACTTAATGATGTCTTCCTAGAAAGGTGGTGCCAAAGACTTGGAGTGAATCATAAAATTGGCCATATCTTTCAAGGACTGATTCTTTTATTCTGCAACTCCATTCTATTGAGGATAGTAGGGAGCTATATGCTACAAATCAATGCATTCTATTTCATAATACTACACAAACCTATGGCTGACATATTCCTCCCATTATATATACATAAAAATTTGATGAGTTTCCTAGTTTTTTTCTTTACAAAAACCTTGAATTCCAAGAATAAAATGAAGACTTTAGACTTCTATTTGAGAAAGTACACAAAGATGTATCTAGAAAAGTCATCATTGAATGTCAAAACATATCAGGCTCTATTGAAAGATGGCTATGGAAATGTCCTTGCCAAATCACTATGTACCAACTCCAAAATATGAGAGGCTCTCCAAGCTTTTCCTTTCTCAAATTTCTCTTTAGGATGCTTTCCAAGAATGCATCCTTGAAAAACACTGTTAGAAAAATGAACTATAGGAAATCTTGTAGCCATGTCTTATTGACTTAGCTATTGCAAATAACAATAGTTCACGTGGCCAAACCACTAATTCCACAAATTACTCTCATCATCTGAACGAGTGAGTAGAATAGATGAATATGGATCAAGAGAAAAGTGAGAGAACAAATAAATTTGTGATGGATGATTTTCTCTCCCAACTGTAACTATAGAATCATTGTGTAATTCATGAATCACCACTGAATCAGGAGTAAACTCAACCCTCTTTCCTATACTTGTGTGAGTGATTTAATATATTTATAGGAGATTAGTTGATAATGAGGGCACATAAATAACATCCTAAAATGTGCCATCCCCCATATCAACAAACCCTCTCCCACACACCTCAATAGGAGTGTCGTCACCCATCAAAATCGAAGGCATAGAAAATGGCTCCAAAGATATAATTTCATCTTCAAAAGAAGCCATGTGGTGCAAGGAACCCAAATCAAGAATCCAAATGGATGGTGGAGAAGCAACTACTACAAGGGCCTTGCCCTTTATTTTCCCCTTGTTGTTGTCTTTAGCTTTGTGAGACCCCTCATTTGAACTCTATTTGATGAAATCAAGAACATTTGAGATTATTATTTTCAATAATGTGTGTCAAGTGATCTACTTATTTCTTCAAAAAAAAAATTCTTGTCGTGACTAGTTCATTTATAAGAGGCACATTTGACCTCTTTCTTAGACTTGTCACCTTCTGAGAGGTCTCATTAGCCACTTTGGGAGTAGCTAATTTTTTATCCTTATTATCTTTGCTATTCTTTTGTTTCTTATCCTTATGTCCCTATTGTTTATTTGTGCCATGGTTGGCAGCCAAGGCATGTGACTTAGAGGACTTTAGAGTGCCCATTTGGATTAGCTTATCTTACTCCTATGTGAGAGAAGTATCAAAATCATCCAAAGATGGCATGGTGAATTTAGAAACAAATGCATCCTTAGTGGCATAGAAGGTAGAAACATCAGAACTTAGCTTAGAAATAATACTTAGAATCAGTTGTTCATCTTGCTTATCAATTCCACATTGCTTTAGCAGTAGCCTTAGTGATTTCAATTTGGTGAAGAAATTATGAACTATGCTGAATTTCCCTAGACTTAAATTGATTAGTTAATTTTCCAACATATGACCCCTCATAGAATCTTGAGTGCCAAAAAGAGATTCTATCTTTTTCCATATTTCCTTTGGAGTATTCAAAGATTCAATATTAAAGAGAAAATCATGAGATACAAAAAAACACAATGCTCCATATGCTTCATCATATCTATTAAACCACTTAGGCTTTTATTCATCTTTATTAGGTTTAATTTCTAATCCCATTGTTATTCTATGCAAACCAAAACTTCTAAAGTGAATTTTCATTTTAGACTTCTACTCAAAATAGTTGTATGCAATTAGAATAGGAATACTTGATTAAGCCATGATGAAGAGATGCAAAAAGAAGAGGAAAAAAAAAAAGTAAAGACAAGAATGCCAAAACACCCCCATCCTTTTCTATAGTATTTAAAAACAATCCCCCAAAATATTATAAGGTTGAAACTTTATAGTTTAGTGTCATTACAAATCATTTTCAAAGATAAAATGCTCAAAGGATCACAATAGAAGAAATTACAAATTTTGATTAAAAAATGAATTTGAGACAAAATTTGGAAAATTAGCCTTATAGGTATGTAGTTCTCTTCACCACCTTTCTAACACCTATTCATTTTTGAAAATTAGACCATTGGGGAGAAAGTTATGAAATGTTGAATAAATTAGCAACAAACAACTTCAACTTGAAATATCTAGAAAAAAATAGAAAAAAATATTTTCAATATCTTTGTGGATGGAAAGTTCCGATTTCCATCTTTTTGACGAAATCTTATTTTTGAAAAATTGACATTGTGGCAAAAAGTTATGCAAATTTAAAAAGGGCCCAATTTGGCCTATAGGAGGGCCCTAGTGGCCACCTGGTGGTTAGAGGGCGATTGAGTGGTAAAATTTGGTGATAGGTGATTTGAGTAATCAATGGCAATATTTAATTGCTATCAATTTATAGTAAATAGTTGCAATTTATTGAATACAATCGTGGTTTATTAAACCGTAGATTGCAGACCACCTGTGACTTAAGCTGCTTAGTGAGCAGCCTAAGGGCTATGAGATTTCAAAGCCCTAAGCATTGTATCAAGTGCTAAGCTTAACTCTTAAGTGCTTAATTTTTTTGTGATTTTTAATAAAAGAATCATATGACCGTGACACCTGGGGGCCTGTATGGCTCCTTGGGATTTTTTTTTTTTACCTCAATAGCTCTTGGCACTGAATATGACAAATTTTGTGTCAAAATTTATCTCCTCGGCCTCCTGAATGCAATGGAAAGACCCTTTTTGGTAAAAAATGCTCCTATAAAAACTTGTTCACCAGATCGAAGCTTCAAACCCCTATTTGAAACTATGTGAAATGATCTCCAAATCGAATGAAATGAAAGCCTTGAATTTATTGATCCTCGTAGTCATGTTGGAACTGTAAACAATATCATTAGTATAACCAAAAAAATTGTAATCACCCAGATATCACAAAACACATATACAATATGAAGAGGTTAATAAATATTTGCAAACCCTTTCTCTCGAGATCGTTCAAAATGCAAGATAAGAGCATATGGGAATTTACAAGATTTTACATGAAAAACTCAATCTCTCAATTAGGAATCTAAGAACTTAGATTTCTAAAAAAAAAATCTCTGATACCATATTAGAAATGTGAAATAGATTGAATAACCCTAGGAACTTTATAAGAGAAATTCAAAGCTACATAAACTAGAAAAATATAAATAATGCAAACCAGCAATTGCAAGAGATATGCAATGTCAAGATGACATAATTGCATTAAGATCTTCCAAGATGTAAAACATAATCTAGGTAGTGAGTTTATATAGAACTAAGGAGAGGATGGAGATGGAAAATCAACCAATGGGAATTGACCACCAATAACCACTAAAATTAAATAAAGTGATGAAAAAGTAAATACTCCACCCTTAAAGGGTGGAGATAACTCATCACTTTATCTCCTAGTTATTAAATAATAAACTGAATTTATTATCTTAAGACATCTTAATAAAAGTGTAGGAAAAACCTATAACTAAGGGAAAATAAAATATCCCACTAGGAAAATAAAAATCTATACCAACAATCAACCTAGTCAATTTTTAGGGTCTTTCATCTTAGTATGATAGTAGAATTATCCCAAAAAATACAAAATTTTCCTTGTGCTCTTCTCCATATTTTTGGGTGCTTATAAACATGTTGGTGTCACTCATTTTGGTATAACTCTAAAGGAATCCTCAACACCCCAATCATGATAGTTAGAATTGGGCTAATGTGTTACCCTAGTCAAGCTTTTAGAGATGGTCATCCTAGCATGATTGTAAATGAACCTCCAATGTACTGACACCCAACATGAGATATGATCACATGACCCCAACCAACCTCTGACTCTATATTTATGAATTTTTTTCTTATGCACATGTAAGATTGTTTTTATTGTTGATTTTCCTATTTTTTTAATTCATTTTCATTTGTGATTTCATTCCTTAACACTCTAGCTATTTCTGCTTGCTTTAAACTCTTTTTGTGAGTTGGAAGTTTCTTGTGCATCTTAGTTTAGGTAACCATTACTTGTGTGTAATCAAGTATATCATGTGTTTGTTCAACCCCCCTCCCCATTTCCTTATCAAGTATGGTTTCTTGGACCATGAATATTCTTTAATGGCATTTACTTTTTGCATGAGTGAGTGTTGTTTTCCATTTCAATTTTTTTTCCATTGATAGTTTGTGTGTGTATATATTTGATATAATTTGATTTTTTTTGTTTTTCAATTTTTCCTTTTTCCTTTTTTTCCTTTTCCTTTTTTATTTTTTCCTTTCAGATTTCATTGATTTTGTGTATTTGAATCTATTTTGAGATGAGACACACCTTTCAAGGTTTTTTTTTATGACATCACATTGTCTTGTCAAGTTTTCAGATCTTTTAACACCTCCATACCATTTTAAAAATATTGCTTGGGGTTGCTTTGATCCCCAACTTTTTATCTTTCTTAAGTCTTCTAGGATCGCTCTCTAGGTTAGTTTTTTATGTGAGCATAAGTTGGGTGGTTGGATGTTTTATATTCATTAATTATTTCAAAATTGTGCAATGGGGTTCCTCCTATTGATTAAACCATTTGAGCATACATTAGAAACTATTATTGATCCTCAATGTCTTCACTTAGTAGACTTTCTATGATTGGGTTTCCTATGTTTTTCCTACTATTTTGTGTGGGTTAGATGGTTACTCCAATTAATGACTCTAGATAAATATTATCCTATATCTTGAACATTTCAGGGAGTAATAGTTTTCTTTGATGGTCTAAGATTTAGTCAAATGGCATATGGTATGCCTAACCTCTAATCGTCGATACTTTTTGCTCTATAACTTCAATGACATTGGATTGTTGCAATATTCCTTGATGGTTTACCATTTAAGAAAAGATTATATGAGGCATTCTTGGTCCCCAATCTTTGATATTATTTACTCTATATCCTTAAAACATTTGGATCATTGAAGCACTTTAGATTGATATAAATTTTGGGCATGTGTTATGAAGCATCCCCAATCCTAGATATCCAATATCCTTACAATGAATGCTATCTTATATTTGGTATCAAAACTTTTGGATATTTGATGCTCAAGGATGGGTTGTGACTAAAATCTAAAGACCAACTATAGGCTTCTAACATTTGTTTTGAGCTAATCATAATTTTGGTTGCGTTAATTTTTGATAGATTTAATCATCAGGAACATTTCTTAGTTTTATTATTTGATAATCACTAATAGTTTGCTTGTGTAGATTGTTGAAATATAATGCAAGGTTATCTTACTATTAGATGCATAGGACAATTGAGAGGGGGGGTGTGAATTAGTTGTACATTAAAACATTCAATCCCTCATTAACTTTCAACAATGTAAACAAGTGAAACAACAATGTAAACAATACCATACACAAGATAACACTATATTTACCTAGAAAACCCTAAGTAGGGAAAAACCATGGTGGGGATTATCTCACATATATATGAATAGAAATACCAAATTACAATAGGCTCACTGTCGGAGGGCTTACTGCCTAGAAGAGAAGAGAGGTTCACTATTGGGTGGATCACTACCAAGGGTTCACTACCCAAAAGAAAGAAGAATAGAAGAAACTATTATAGAAAGATTCACTATCTTAGAGCAATAGGATAAATCCACCACTACAACTCTATTCCATCCATAGACTTTGGATCACTGCCTCCAACAACTTCAAGCACACTAAAAATATAGAAACCTTCTGCTCACTACATCCAAATTCATAGGAACTAAGCTTAAAATTATATCACCACACTTGATCAAATTTGAATCTCAAACTTTCCACACACCTCAACAAAAACTCCATCTTGCATTTATACCATCTGTGACCTAAACAATCTCAATTAGGTTGGCCTTAATGAAATGTATGTACCTCAAACATGCAACACCAAAATAGGTTAGCACAAAACACTTCCGTGGTGGAAAGGATTGGAGTCAAACCATGCCAATGGTTAACTAGGTCCCAACTCTATATCAACACACTACTCATGACATCCAAAAACAACAAAAAACCTCCACAATTAGTGCTAGCATGCTAGGTCGACCAAACCTACACTAACACTAACAAGAGACCACACACATGCCTATCCAAATCCAAAAACACCATGTGGACCACATAGCAACACTCCAAAATATTCAAAAATATTCCACATCATCAAAATATCCAACACCACTACCGCAACCACTTGAAACTGAAGAATACTTTCATCTTGCGCATTGGGATGCACTACCATTGAACTCCATCATAAGAACTAAACATGTATAGAAACTCAACACTAGAAAATCTAAGGGAAGATAAATATAGACAATATAATCACATTACCAAACCCACAAGAGAAGAAAAAATAAGGAAGAGAAATGTGAAGCAATCTCATTTATCCTAGACAACCTTTTATATAGACAAACACACTATCAAACACAACTTCTACTACCACATGATCCAAAACTTGAAACTCTATATATAACACCTCTAATCACTACATTCAAATTTCACAAGCATACCTTCAACCATGAAGAAATGTGGAGTACAACACTGAACATGCCTCTTATACACCACACACTCTTTTATTGAAATTTTCTCAAAAGCACTTGGAAACCAAGTGAGCTAGTTTATCAACAACACTAACACAAAACTACAACACCTTATCATCAAGAATACAACATTTGAAACACCAACAATCTGCACACAATATATCCACACTTATCACCAATACCAACAACACTAATGACAACACCACCAACAAATCCAACACTAGCAATCTCCAAAAATATCCATACTATTGACATCAATGACAATAACAAAAACATACTTGAAACGATCTCCCCCTTTATCATTGATGGAAACACCAACTTTGAAAAATCATCAACAACAAAAATAACTCTATATCAAGCAACACTCCCCCTTATTGGGGTACACTTAACTCTCTCCCTTTACCTTTGTTCTTTAGAAACCATTCTCTCCCCTTTCTTGAGGATTTTTTTAGACAATCACTCTCTCACTGTGTTTTATAGACAAAACTCTCTCCCCCTTTGACATAAATGGAAAAAAACAACATTCTTCCCTTTGAAAACACTTTCATAGAACTTTTTTCTTTTCTGCTCTTCCCCTAGGGACACAAGATATTCTCCACCTGACTGCACCAACAAAAACATCACTACTTACTCCCCCTGAGAGGTAGCCTTGAACATCGATCCATGACCAAGAATGTATCTTGAAATACTTCCTGAATAGATGCATCAACTTATGCATCTAGTTGAAAGGAGGGGCTATAGCCCCTAACTTTTGCTAGAGATACTCAAAAGCATCTTTAGGAAGAGCCTTTGTAAAAATATCTGCAACTTGATCCTTTGTAGGCACATACTTCAACTTCA
The DNA here is from genome assembly GCA_007258455.2 of Sequoia sempervirens. Lineage (NCBI taxonomy): Eukaryota > Viridiplantae > Streptophyta > Pinopsida > Cupressales > Cupressaceae > Sequoia > Sequoia sempervirens. Next base: position 124,371 of record VDFB02015244.1, on the reverse strand, counting down.
TCTTATCCTTTGCAACTTTTTCTTGTAGAAAGTGATAGTGGATAGAGATATTTTTTTTTCTTGAATGCATCACCAAGTTCTTTGAAATGGTGATAGTACTTCTATTATCACACAAGATAGAAATAGGTTCATCATATGATACTCTAATATACTTCAATATTTGCTTCATCCATAACAACTGTGTATAGAATGAGGCTGATACAATATATTTTTCCTTTGTAGTAGATAATGATACTAAATACTACTTCTTACTCAATCAAAAAACCAATCTTCTTTCAAGAAAAAAAAGCACCCCCTCTTGTAATTCTTCTATCATCTATACAACCTACCCAATTTGCATCTATATATGCACTCATGGAGAGATTAGTATCCCAAGGATACCATAAAAAAAAGTATAGAGTGCCTTTCAAGTATCTAAATATCCTCTTAATTGCTGCAACATGTGATTCTATGGGATATTCTAGAAATCTTGCATAAGACATATTACATGCATGATATATCCAGTCTAGTAGCAGTTAGGTATAACAATCCACCAATCATTGATCTATACTTGCTCTGAATAGCCTTAGGAGATTCATCATTTTTTCTCATCTTACAACCAATAGCCATAGGAGTACACACTGGTTTATAATCCTTCATTCCAAGATTCTTCAACATTTCCTTGACATACTTTGACTATGAAATGAAAATACCTTTTTTATGATTGGTTGATTTGTAATCCAAGGAAGAATTTTATCTTTCCACACATTGGCATCTAAAAAAATATTTTTGTATCTCATTGCAAACCTATTTCACATACATTCATTTCCTCCAAAGATTATGTCATCAACATATACTACCACAATCAATATTTTTTCTCCCTCAACCTTGAATTAAGGGTTGCTATTTGCAATACCTTTTCTAAATCTTTGTTGCAACAAATACTTATTCAAACTTTCATACCATGCTCTAGGAGCCTATTTAAGTCCATACAAGTCCTTCACCAATCTACAAACCATATCAACATCATCTGATAACTTAAATCCTTCTGGTTTTTCAATGTACACCTCTTCCTCTAACTCACCATTCAATAATGCAAACTTGACATCCACATGATATACCTTGAAGTCTCTATGTGCTAAAAAAGAAAAAAAAACATTCTAATGGATTCCATCCTTGCCACTAGAGAAAAATTCTCTTCAAAATCTATTCCTTCTACTTGTGAGTATCCCTTACATACAAGTCTAGCTTTGTTTTTGACAACTTTTCCTTCCTCATTCAACTTGTTCCTAAAAGCCCATTTAATTCTTATCACTTTTTTTTCCCTAGTATTGGGATCGATTCCCAAGTTTGATTCTTCTCATTTTTTTTCTAACTCTTCTTTCATATCCTTAATCGAATCTCATCTTTGCATGTCTCAGTTATAGTTTTAGGTTCTACTTTTGAAAGTAAACAAAAGTTTACTTGTTCCTCTATCATAACAACTCTTCTTCTTCTCAACACAACTTTGCTCTTATCTCCATTGATCTGATCTTCAAAATGATTATTCTACACATACTTAGGAGTCTTAGGGATATTTTCTAGTGCTTCTTCCTATTCAATTTTCATCTCTTTTTCCTTCTCTTCATCCATTTCTTCTTCACTACAAGGGGTTTCATCAGATTCATATCCTTCTATCAATACAAAATTTTTATGTGGTTCTTCATCCAATTTGAAACTTGCACTTCAACAATATTCTTCAACCTTTTATTATAGCAATGACATGCTTTGCTTCTTGTAGAGTATCCAAGGAATATTACTTCATTAGATATTGCATTAAAATTTCCTAAGTTTTCTTCATATCTTCTGATATAGCATCCACTTCCAAACATTTTGAAATATTCCACAGTAGGAGCTTTTCCATACCATAACTCATAGGGAGTCTTTGAATTGTTCACTCTTTCTTGACCTTTGTTAAGAATGTAGACTACAATATGAATTACTTCTCTCCAATAGACATCTAGTATATTTCCTTCCTCCATATTCCTTGCTACTTCTTTAATTGTTCTTTTCTTCCTCTCAACAACTCCATTCTGCTGAGGAGTCCTAGGAGCTGACAAATGCCTCTTAATCCCACGATCTTCACAAAACCTATTAAACTCATTTGAGGTGAACTAACCACCTCCATTAGACCTTAAGCACTTAATTTTCACATCCATTTCATTCTCAACCATAGATTTAAATGCTTTACAATTATCTAGAGCTTCTTATTTTTATTTGAGAAATGTCACCCAAGTCATTCTAGAATAATAAAAAATCAATAACATGAAATACCTATCACGATGAGATATTATTTTGGTAGGTCCACATTGGTATGTATGCACCAACTCCAAAGGACCTATGGTAGATTATTCTTTAGTCTTGAACCTCTTCTTTTTTTTCTTTCCAAATTGACATTCCTTGCAAATTATATTGATAGGCTTTGTAATCTTTGGTAGATCTCTCACAACATTAGTAGAACTGATCTTTGCTAGGCTATCACAATTGATGTGACCCATTCTTCTATTCCATAGCCAACTTTCATTAATCTGAGACATAAAGCACTTAGAACCACTACCTTTGATCTAATAAACATTACCTTCTATCATTGTCCCTGTAGCAACCAAAGTTTCATATCTTCCTTTTTTGATTTCACAACCATCATCCTGAAACACCAAATTGTATCCTCTATTACATATTTTTCCTACACTCAGAAGATTATGTTGAAGAACCTCGACATAAATAACATCATCTATTTTATTGTTTCCACCAAAACTGATTGAACCTTTTCCACAAATCTTAGCAGATGTATCATCACCAAACTTAACAAGACCACCATCATACTTTCAAAGTTTAAAAAACTTACTCTTATCACCTATACTATGATTTGAGCATCGACTATCAATTATCCACTCATTTCTCTCCTCTCATGCATGAAAAATAGTCACCATAGTTCCTTCAATGTTGTGACCTATTTTCAAAGCACTTACCTTCATATATCTTTCAGAATTAGTAGAATTAGTCCCAATATTTAGAACCACAAACAAGCATTCATCACTGTCATCATCAGGATAGTCTAATTTTTCATCATTAGATACACCATTGTATTTTTCAACATAATAGCTCTTATCAATAAATTTTTCTTTATGATCCTTATATTTTTCATTTGCAAATTTGATTGGACATTTAGAAGCATAATGACCCGTCTTTCCACAATTTAAGCATTTAAAGGATAACTTATTGTTGTATTTTCTAGTACCCTTTTTCAATATCCTTACAAAATCTTCTTCCACCTCATCAAGATCATCCAAATCTAATTCATCATATTTTTTTCCTTACGAAATTTAAAACTAGTTTCTTTATTTTATAGCATCTTTACCAAACTCTCTTAATTCATAAGAAATTAAAGCACCAAACATCTGAACTCTAGAATATTGATCTAAATTATGAGCTTCCTCAATAGTAGAAACTATGAACTATAATTTTTAGGAAGAGTTCTTAGTACCTTTTTCACAACTTCACTTTCTTCCAACTTACCACCAAGACCATTGATGGCATTGACAACTTCATCCACTAAGCATGTAGGCTATAATAACTTCATCTTCATACATCCTTAGGGTTTCAAATTTTTCTTTGTAGTTATGTATCTTTTCTTACTTTACTTTATCATCTCCTTCATAAATGCTCTCCAACTTTGTCCATATCTCTTTTACAATTTTAAGACTTATCACCTTTCCAAGTTCAAAATTAGAAAGACCACTTAGGATAACATTCCATACTTTTCCATTGTTCTCATATTTCTTGATCTCACCATCACTTTCTAGACAAACAATAGGCATAATATATCCTTTTTCAATTGATTTCTAGACTTGAAATCCAACAGAGACCAAAAATTATTCTATCTTGGATTTCCAGTAAGCATAATTCATTCCATCAAACATAGGAGCTTTGATACCTTGTGCACCATTGGGATCTACCTCAAGAAGTTAAGCTTTCTCCAAGGAACCACAACTTTGATACCAATTGTTAGATGCATAGGACAACTATGAGGGGGTGAATCAATTATACATTAAGACATTTAATCCCTCATTAAATTTAAAAACCTTATCAAAATTTAAACCCTCATTAAGCATTAGCAAAATGTAAACATGTGAAACATCAGTGTAAACACAACCATACACAAGAGAACACAAAATTTACATGGAAAACCCTAAATAGGGAAAAACCATGGTGAGGATTAGCTCACATATATATGAATAGAAATATCGAATTACAATAGGCTCACTGTTGGAGGGATCACTACCCAAAAGAGAAGAAAGGCTCACTACTAGGTGGATCACTACTAAGGGCTCACTGCCTAGAAGAAAGAATAATAAAATAAATTGTTATAGAGAGATTCACTATCTCAGAGCAATAAGAAAAATACACTACTACAAATCTATACCATCCACAACCTTTGGCTCACTACCTCCAACAAATTCAAGCACACTAAAAATGCAGACACCTTCTACTCACTGCATTTAGAGTCATAAGAATTAATCTCACACTCAGATTACCACACTTGATCAACTTCGTATCTCACACTTTCCACACACCTCAACAAAAACTCCATCTTGCATTATACTATCCATGACCTAAACAATCTCAATTAGGTCAGCCTTAATGAAATGTATGCACCTCAAACATGTAACACCAAAATAGTTCAACACCAAACACTTCCATGGTAGAAATAAGGGTTAACTAGAACCCATATCTATATAAAAAAGGTACTCATCACATCTACAAACAACAAACAACCTCCACAATAAGCACTAGCATGCTAAGTTGGCCAAACCTACACTAACACTAACAAGCGACAACATACATGCTTCTCTAGGTTTAAAAACACCACACAAACCACATAGAAACACTCCACAACATTATAAAATTTTCTATATCATTAGAATATTCAATGCCACTTTTGCAACCACCTGAAACTAAAGAATACTTTCATTCTGCACATCAAGATGCACTACCATTAAATGATCCAACATAAGAACTGAAATTATGGAGCAACTCAACAATGAAAACTAAAAAGGAAGATAAATGTAGACAATACAAGCATGTTCCCAAATCCACAAGACAGGAAAAAGCAATGCAGAGAAATGTGAAGCAATCTCATTTCTCCCAAACAACCTTCTATACAGACAAACACATTATCAAACACAACTTCTACTGTCGCATGATCCAAAAATTGAAACTTCAGATATAACACCTTTGAACACCTCTTATCATCACATCCAAACTAAAGAAGAATATCTTCAACCATGAAGAAATGTATAACACAACAATGAACACACCTCTAACACACTAGCCACTCTTTTATTCATTTTTTCTCAAAAGCACTTGGAAACCAAGTGAACCAATTGCATCAACAATACCAACACAAAACTAAAACACCTTCTCATCATGCTAAAGCATCTGTAACACCAACAATCTGCACACAACATATCCACACTTATCACCAGTACTAACAACACTAATGACAATACCACCAACAACTCCAACACTAGAAATATCCACCCATTTCCATACTGTTGACAACAATGACAACACTGACATCATACTTGTAACACTTCCGTGTAAGGAGATGGAGTCAAATTTCAAAGGATGTCACCACCCATCCAAAATATTCTCACCATAGAACAATATAGGCGACACAAAATTGGGGTATGTTGACATCCAAGAGTTATTAAAAATGGTGAACAAGGAAGGGGACCAAGCCTTCCAAGAATAGTGTATGGTTGCATAAAGCTTGATCCTAGCTATTTCTTTCCTAGTTTCACTCTAATTTCTAAAGTTGGTTTTGGATTGTGCCTAGAGGTATGATAAAAACAAAGAAATTTATTTGGCCCCTCTGGACTAGTTTTGGATATTAATGCGTATAATTTAGAGAGAGTCTTATGAATCTCCACCTATGCATAGTATGATAAGGTCAACATGAAGGTGTATTTGGATTATTATGAGAATAGGACTGAGACCACCACCAACTTCATTAACTAATACCTTCTTGCAGTACCAATAAATTTTGTATAAAAATGGAAATAATTCAACACAAGAATGAGTTCAAAGAGGATTCTAAAGATGCAATGAAACTATTAAGAATTTTTAATGGGAACCCTCATGCTAAAGAGTTTCACCCTTGGATGTGCTACTTTTATAGGAAAATATTAGAAGGAAAGAAATTTTATTGGGGAACCATAATCAATGACAACCTCAATTAGTGATTGGCAGATGTGCTAGAATAAAGTAAATTCCATATGACTTCCTACCTTGTCCACCTTTTGGCTTATCAAGCGAATTTATCAAGTCTAAAGTGAGTTGAGAGAGACCAAATTTTGTGATCACTTTCCCCAGTTGGAGCTTAAGGAGTCTCAAAAGAATTATTATATAGTAAATAATTTTTTTTATATGCAATCATCAAAGGTATACAAAAATGATTATGCAAAGAGTTTGTCTTGGAAGCCATAGATGAATTGAAAAATTGGGGTAGCTAGTACACCCAATTTAGGTCCTTTACTTACATTAGAGTGGTTATCTTTGATAAGGAACAATAAAAGCTACCAAGGTACCCTAGTGATATAATCATTTTATTGGAGCCTTTGTAGAACTATGGAACAAATATAGAAGTTGGAGGCCATCAAGTACAATGTTTGATTTCTCTTTCCCATCAAGTTTGGAGTATACTATTGAACCAACATTCAAAATTATAAGACATCATCTAGTTAGAAATGGACCCATTCACCATGGATATTTATAATAACATTAGAAACATATATGATCCTTGGGAAGATAAAACCACTAATTGGGGCTTATTATAAATATAAGCCTACATTGGAAGATCATTGGGTTGATTTCCTTGATGGGCATGAAGTGATAATAAAATATTATGATAGGTTAATCCTAAATATGATCAAACTACATAATATGGCTAGGCCACTAAAGAATGTCTTGAAGGAAGATGGTTAAGTTTTATTTACCCTCCCTATAATACAAATTGACCATTCAATGAACCTATTGGTGATATCAACTGATTTATAGTATGAGACTCCTCAATGGAGACCAAGGCTAGGCTGGTGGTGAGTAGATCATCAAAATGGATTAAGAAACCTTATGCCATGCTAAATCCATATCTAGCCACTAAAACTAAAAAGAAGAAAAGGATATAGGTGGGAGATTATGTTTTCCTTCCCACAACAAGAATTGTAGTATATGAGGTTGAATAAAAAGAGCCAAGATAAATCATAGCTACTTCTAAGAGGAAGGAAAAAAAAAAAACTTTGAAAACTAACTCTAGTGAGAGTGAGGAGGATAATATACCTCTAATCAGGTTAAATAGAATGTATAATCAACCTCCTCCTACTCAGGTCCCTTTTCACCTACCTTTATGGGAACCATTCCCTCACACCCTCCTAAATTCCCCCTACATCAAAACATTCATCCTCATCATCCTCTTAGGAAACACTTCCACCTCAACCTTGTAAACCATTCCCCCATCAAACCAAACACCACCTCAAATGCAAATTCTAACTCTACCTTCTCCCCACATATAGAGATACTATTGCCTTCCAAAGCCATAGAACAAGAAAATCAACATAAAAGTGATGGTGATAAATTAGAATGAGATTTTCCAATTGAATATCCTCTTGCTTATGAGGCAAATATTGAAAATATTCACTACTTTCTCCAAGATGTATCTTCACTACATATTAAACAAGGGAAAGGATCCCAAGATACTATAGGAAATATTATTTTCACTCCTTCTCATCCATCCTCTCCATATTTAGAATCATTAGGAATCCCATTTTGGCTAAATCACGTAGTTGAGAAGAGGTAAATAACCTACACATAGGATGAAGATGATTTATCAACTATGGTAAATGAAAGATACTCCCCACCACCGCAATTGATGTTCAGGGTGCAAGGGTTGCACAAGTAGCAACTCTAGTGGTAGATAAATTTGAAGACCAAATGACAACTAGAGACTACTTGGTGCAAAAAATTAACTTGAGACACCAAACAAGGGAAGAAGAAAATAAATATTTACAAGTAGTTGCCTCCACAATCTTGGAGAAGATGAAAAATAGTTAAACTACCAAAGAATAATTGAAAGCTCAAATCGGTCAACTCACATCATATATATAAGTCACCTATCTGGCCTAATTGATTCTGGTGCCCCTAATCCATCCATATCAGTAGCCCTACATAATAATTCTAAATATCCCAATCCAAAGGGATTTATTCCTACTACCACTACATGGAGAGATGCATTGAAGGCTCAAGGTAGTAGATTGACTAGAAAAGCATCAAGATCCTTTCACAATATCAGTGACAAGGATAGTGCATCCGTAGAATTTGAAAGTACTATTGATGAAGAACTACTACTTTGGGATGAATATCTCCTAGTTTTGCAAAGAATGAAGGCAGTTTCTTCAAGTGAATTGTGCTAGTTAGACATATTTTATAAGGAAGATCAAGATTTATTAGTAGAGTGGCCATAAGAGAATAAGCTTAGGGTAAATGTAATCAAGAGATGTAAGGCCAAGATCAATGTTAAAAAGAACACAATAGATGCTACCATGGACATAATTGAAAATTTTATTGAGGCTATCCCTTGTACTTTCTAGGAAACTCCTCCCTAGTTCACCCAACAACATATATTATCAAGGAATTCACATATTTCCTCCATTAATAATTGAAAAAGCATACCATTGATGACTGTAAACACCTAAAATATTCTCTAGGTATATTCATCATCACTAAACCTATCATTTAATCATTAATTTACCAATTTCATCACCTAGGCCTACATCCCATAACCTAGTCCTAATTAACCTAGGACATATTCCCCTTCCCATAAAGTCCTAATTACACATTCCACCTATTATCCATCTCACTCATCTGGCTAAAATAATTAAATAATAATATTATAAACCTATTTTACCTCACCACTTTCCATGAATAATGGGGACCTAAGAAAACTTGTCTTTATGCTCCCATTATTCTTTCAACATAGCCCTAGAATCTAGCCTCCCTAGATGCACATATCCCTAAATTCCCTCATTTCCTTAACCACTTACTAAACTTAGTAAATTCATCCTAACAAAGCAGATTCTAACTACCTTATTTGCTCCCTCCATCTTCTCCTAGATCCAAGGGAATTATTCTCAACCATTCTCCACCCTTGATCTCATAATCATATCTTAGTCATCCATTTCCCATTCCCAAAATCTATATAAATTTAGGCACTTCCCTCATTCCTCATCCATAAGCATTCATGCTAAGTACATGTCAAATTGGTATCATTCAAGCAAGAAGCATCCACATGCCATTCCATTAAGGAGAAAATCAAACCATAGTGGGGGTTATGGTAATATCATGTTGATTTTGATGTTATTCTTTGCTGAATTTCTCTTTTATGTGTTCAATCTAGAGGTTTGTGATAGTTTAGATAAGATTCTCTTACATTGCATTTGGTTCTATTTCAATTTCTAAATTAGCACTTACAATGACCTAATGAGGAATAACGCTACTTTTCAAGGTTTCTAGGAGGGTCTAACTAAAGTTGGGGAATTACAAAGTAAGATTAAGCAGTCAATGTTTTCCCAAAAGGTGAAGGTCAAGTACCAAAAAGGGTCAAAAATTAATGTGACTTGAATGAATTTGTTACTATTGTCACTACAAATTTTCACCCCTAAGAGAGTGATATTCAAGGTCTCTCACTAGTTTACAAGCATGGAAATGCTCTATGGCCTGTGGGTTTCTTGTAGTTTCGAGTGAGTCTCCAAAAATGGTTGGTTCCCTTGTTACTTAACTTAACTAGCCTAACTTGCTACTTCTTTGCTAAGGAAAGGGATACAAAATGACATGAAATGAACCTAAGACTATGAGGGTGATGCACCAAATATTTATTTGTTATCACGGAATCTAGCAGCGCTCGTTCCACGGATAACCCCCTACGAAACTTGTCCGTTTCCTAGGATTCGTGAAGTTCAAGTACGCATAACGAAGTGATTTTAAATCCACCTCAAAATGCGTTCCAAATTCTTGAATAGTCAATTCGAGAATCCCCCTATGTTCGCCTCGGGAAGACCTTCGAAACGAGCTCCTTCGCGAAGTCTCACTGTTTGTACTTAGTGAATTGCGAAAAATGCAGTTGCACTGAAAAAATGCGCTCCTGCTCTAAAGCCAAAATTTGGCTAAGTATGAAAAGTGATGGGGCGCTAAAATTTAGTGCCCCTGCATGAAAGTGAAATTTTTCCAAAAATGTAATAGCGCTGAATTTTAGCGCCATTACACTTTTTCCCGTGACTTAAACTTTTTTGGCCCTGACATGTTTCTTCATGATTTTTGCGTTTTTCGTCAATTGTGCCACTTTTCGTGCCTAAATTTATTGCTCGACTTGAGTTAGGTTTTTGATTTTCTCTTTCATTTAAAAGTGTTTTATTTTTCCATTTTCATTGTTTATGGTCTTTGTTCTTCTTTTCTTCTTGCTGGGCGAGTTCTTCTCAAGCCGCAATCACGTGTTTTGGAAATTCAAAGTTCTTCTCCAGCGTTTTTCGCATTTCATCTTTGTAAGTTGTTACCCTTTCTTTCTCTTTATTCTCCAATTTCAATGGCAACTCCATGCGGACAAACAATTTGCAAACCCCAAGTGCCATTTTCATGCACCATTACATCTGTTTTACAAAATCATGTCTCAGATGCAGAAGCATTGAAAAAGTGCGCCCTTACATTTTGAGATATTTTTCTAACACTGAGATGCAGGAGCGCTATTTTATAGCGCCCCTGCATCAAAGTCTGAATTCCCAAAAGATGTAAGGGCACTGAATTTTAGCGCCCTTACACTTTTCCCTGTTTTTTTCTTAAAACACTTCCATTTTTCCCAGTTTTGCTCCAAACCTTGTTTTTTCCACTTCATGCATCATTTTCCGTGCATCATCTCCGTTTCATGCTTGCTCGACATTGTTGTTCGCTTTGCGCTTCCCAATGCTACTTTTTCTGCTAACGCCTGTTGATTCACCATCCTTGCAGTTTCTCTCCAGATCTCGTCAAGTGATCCCAAAGGTGATGTCCTTTGATCTTGGTTCTTCCAAATAAAAAGTTCATGCAGGAGACCAGGAAGAAGTATGAAGACTCTGCGCCCAAGCAAAGAAACATGAAGAAGCTTCATGTTCTCCAGTGTTAGACATTTCTGGTGCATCCCTTTATGCATCTTGTAAATATTTCTTGACATTTTTGAATGTCTTTTTGTAAATTGTAATTACACCAAGCTCAAAGATCTAATATTTTGAAAACAAATTACACTTTGACTTTGGTCAAAGTTAGGTGAGATCTCCTAAAATCGCTCACCTAATTTTCCTTAATTTTCTCAATCAGTTTCCTAATTTTGCTCATCCCTCTTTCTATATAATGTGAGGGATTTTCATTGTAAATGGATCCTTTAGTGTTTTGCAACGAAGTGCTGCCCTTTTTGAAGTAAATTTGTGAAACTTTGCGTTCATGCTTTGTGAATGAGATTCGATTAATAAAGAAAAGGATTGCAAGCCAAACTTTGCGTTGGATTCGATACTTTTGTGAGTTGATCTTATTTGGTAGTGATTAGCTTGAAGAATCTGAAGGACTCTAAGTAGTTTATGTAAACTTTGTGTTACATTTATTATTTAGATTGCATTTGTATTTCTGTTTATCATTCAGGTTGAATGATCTACAAGACTTTGTGCTTGTTATCATTCATGCTCTTGCATGTTCTGGTTGAGTGATCGACAAGACTTTGTGCTTGTAATTATTCATAATGTTGGATACTTTTGTCGAAGGATCTACAAGACTTTGTGCTTGTAATCGTTCATGCTGTTCGAGGAATTGCTGCGTCTAAGAAGACTTTGTGCTTCTAACGTGACAAACGGTACATCTGCATAGATCCAACACTGATAAAGCTACAAAACGACTTTGTGCCTTCGTGAGATTTCCCTTTTTACTTTATTTGTTTGTTATTAATCACTTCTGGTATCTCTACGCTTCGCTTTGACGGGATAGAGGTATTGGTATTACTGCTAGTTGTTAGTTTAAGGTTATCAAGAATTGTGAACTTCCAATGGTGAAGCATTGTAAGCATCTTCTCTAAAAAAAGAGAGAAGGATGAATGTAACACACCCCCCCACTCCGTAAGTTTCGTGTACATTTTGTAATTACTTGTTTGACTTACTATCGCTTCCGTTAGCAGTAAGAAGGGCGCCTCCCCTTTCCGAGAGGAGAGATTCATATCTCATATAGCTGTGGCTGAAGTCCAAGTTGTGTAATCTATCGAAAAGCTGATTACATAATTTTCACCCAACATTATTAATACTTAGAATATTATTTTCTCACACAAATTTTCAATAACTCAATCATTTATACACAACTCTAGTGCTTGCAATATCCATGTAACAATATTTTATGGAGAGGTTTATAATTTGATAATTTTATAAGGAATAAAATTTAGTGTTCTTCATAGATAATATTTATTTTCACAATAACATAAACTATAACCTACACAAAATATGCTTTTTTTTTTAAAAGGTTCCAAAGATAAGAAATGTATTTGAGGATTCATACTATGAAATCACACAAATAAGCATCCATTATCAAATTACAACTTTTTACTGAGAATTATTGATAATAAGGTGTTGTAACAACAATACAAGTCTAAAATTATTGATATTTCTTAAAAATGAAGGTTTTACATCATATATTCAACCTTCAAAGACTTTTTTTAAAATAATGTATCTTGCTAGAAGAACTTACAAAAATACAACACTTAGTAGAAAATTGAAAGAATTCACAGGTGCCCCTATTAGTTTTTTAATAGCTTCCTAAGAAATAGAAACATGTTTTTAGATAATAAATGTGTTTTCTTGCCTTTGGTTTTCTTGTTCAACTCTCCTTTGGTGCCTCGTTGCTTGCTTCATCTTTTACTCCTAAATATTTGCTTCATGATGGTGGTTGTTGAAGAATTCTTTGTTTGCTTTGAATTTATTTATGAAGATCCCCTTTGATAGGCTTCTAGATACTTGTGAGTGGCCCAAACTTCCCTATATTCTCTTGAAATTGTTTAAAAACTCATCAAACTACCCCTATATGCTCACAATTGGTCTCCACCTCTCCAAACTACCATAACCACAATTACATATTTTAAGGGTGTTAAAATTGTGAAGAACCAAAAAACCATGAGCCACAAGATCAAACAATGAACAAAAAAATATTCCATGCAAGAGATCTACAAACAATGTGTAATATTCCTCAACAAGAAAAAGCTACAAAAGAACCTCAAGAATATTCAAGGAAAACAAAAGTCCTCAAAGGTTGAGTGTTCGAGAGAGAAGATAAAATATTTGGATTGATAATACAATGAGGGTTAAGTGCTATATAGGAGAAACCCTAAATGGTTCTCACCTTAGTTAATAGAAAAATACTTAGTTAATTGAATAAAGAACTCCTAAGTTTAGATTAAGTGCATGCAAATAAATTAGACTAATAATCAATTAAAGATTAATTAATTATTAGCTAATGCATGATTAATTTAACACCCCCCTTAAGATGAACTTAGGGAGTAGCTAAAAACCCTAAAAAGAATGCATGATGGGTCCCGAAAAACAACGTCTAATGAGGTACCCATGTACAAACAAAAGATCTCTCAAAACTGGAGAAAAGGAGAAAACCATAGTGGGAGAAAATAACTCTCCAAAAGAGAGAAAGGTGAATTAAGTATTGAAAAATCCTCCTAATCAAGGTGTGAAGGATTGAGAAGCCTCCAACCAAAATGATATCCCAAAAAATAGAGGAACATGTAGAACATCACTGAAGCACGAAGAAGTTGTAGATTGTTGTCGAACAATGATTGCTATGGTGTTGAACTGAAGAACCTCCACTGAAACAAATGATGATTAGGATTAGGATAACAAGAATTTGCATGAGTGTCCCAATGAAACTACTTGAATCAAATGGAAAACAAAGGAAAAACATTTAGAAATCAAAGATACAAATGTCAAGATCAAGGAGACTATAATCTATATGAGTTCCCCCAACGACACTACTCAAATTTGATGGAAACCAAAGAAAAACATCTAGAAGTCGAAGATATAGGTGGTACATGAATCTGCATGAGTGACCCCAACAACACTACTCAACATGCAAGTCAAAAATACAGGTACCAAATAGTTTGAAGAAACTGATCAAGAGAGAGACAATAATTTGCGTGAGTTTCCCCAACAACACTACTCAAATCAGATTACAAACAAAGAAAAACATCTAGAACTCAAAGATACAAATGACACATGAATCTATATGAGTGACCAAAAATTACAATACTCAATATCCATGAAAAGTACAAGTCAAAAATATAGGTACCAATAGTCTCTGATCAAATGAAAATGGAAGATTGCCTCCAAAAATAGGAATCAAAGAATGTCCATATGGTAAGTGCTCCAACTCACTATAATGCATGTAACTAACTGCTTATGTACAATGCATCTGAAAGTAAATAGGAACAAGAACTAGATATATAGTTCACTCCAACAAAACCAAAGAAGCATGAACAACAATAGTAGAAACCCCCCCATAATGTTGAAAAGGGAGAGCCATGGCAAGTACATTGGAACTGTGTGAAACCAAGAAGTGCATGTAGGAGAAACAACTTGCAAATAAAAGGGTGTGCAAACTAACAAACACATGAGGCAAGAATCATTAAGATTCACTACTATTGTGGAAGGGAGCTCACTAGACAAAGGTGTGATGGAAAACCAAAGGAAAACATCAACCCCCATGGCACTTTATATGATAGCGTGAATACAAAAAGCACAAAAAGATGTGTAAAATCTCCAAAAAGTATACACTAGAATGGCACTTTATCTCAGTGCATCTACAAAAGAGAATGTGCATGAAAATATGTATAATGATCAAATTGGAAAGAATACTATAAATACATGTAGACCAACCAAAAATGAGTCATCCCACACAAACAAATTTTTTCTAGGAGCTAATACATCCAAGTAATTCACTAGAGTGAGAAAACAAAAAAACTAAATAAAATATACATGAAGAGAAATCTAGAAAAAAATGCATGGATGGCTATGAAGAGCTCTGAAATATGGTCCCAACACTACTTGAATCATGAAAAATGGAGAAATTGATCAAAAATTATGAGCTTGGGATTGAAAACAAAATCTCTAATTTCAACAGGTTGTAGAATGCACTACTAGCAAAAATTGGTTATGAGACCTATGCCATTGGAAAATTGGTGGAGCCAACTTTCCAACGATATCTCATTCGCCAAAAATCAACATTGTACACCAAAGTTATGATCAAATGAAAAAAAGATCCCCTTTAGGGCACAATGGGTCTTGAAGGGGCCCTATGTATCATTTACATTGCTGATATCACACTGACATTAGAATCCATATGGATGACATCATGCTAACATCAACATAATGTTAGCAAATATTCTTGGGGAATATTCTCCCTATGGCAAAAAAAAATCCTCAAAAATGGAAAATTAGAGAAATATTCTCAGTAATGTTGGAATATTCTCTAGTGACCTAGAATATTCCTTATCGACTGTAAAAATCACTATTTGCCAAAAAAGTGTAAACAAATGACCGAGAAACAAGGTCATTCGCTAGAATGTTTAGTGTGTAGTCAGTAGAAAAAACATTGCCACTTTGAAAAGCCCTTGGGATAATTTTTTAAGCCACAAAAATAGCCAACAAACTATAAAGAATGAATAGGTTCGCTGATGGACCCATGAGGCCCGTAGAGCCTACTCATGTAGGTACCTACGTTAATGCGCCTAGCCTAAAAACAAATCTGTAGCCCAAAAATTGAATCCGATTGCCTTTTTTTTGAAATTCCCTTTTTTATATTATATATTTTAAAAATTTCTAAATAAAGAAATTTTAAAAAATTACCTACCTATAATTTTTTCTTGGATCACGTGCACAAGAGCCGTACACAGGTCGTACGACCCTTGAAGCAAAAAAATTTCCTTAGAAGCTTCTAAAGCTGAAATAGGGTAAATTTATAGTCAAAATTCATGGAATGGCCTCCCAAATCCAATAAAGAGGTCCTTTTCATGTCAAAATGCACCAAAAATGCAGCTACCCTCCAAATCTAGAAATAAAGCAACCACTTCAAACCCCTACAAATATGACCTTAGGAGTCCAAATCATGCCCAAAAAAAAAAACAAAATTTGACTTTCTCGACACTTTGAATCCAATAGAAGACTTTGTTTTGATCCTAGATGTACCAAAATTTTCCCATCTCCAAAATTTGCAAAAAAAAGCAAAGGGGATTCTAGACTTGAAGCCTATAACCCTTGTTGAAGAAAAAAATCACATAAATGGAGAAGGGGTTTGATGAATCCACACTCTGATACCATGTTAGAATTGTGAAAAACCACAAAACCATGAGCCACAAGATCAAACAATGAACAAAAACGCCTTCCACACAAGAGATTCACAAATAATATGTGCAATATTCTGTTGGATGTTGTGGTTGTGTTACTGATATGTGGTTTTCATTGATGTCACCACTATTAGGATTAACTCATTTGAAGTTGTATATGTCGAGAATATTGAGAAAATTGTAATAAATGAGTTGCAGGTTGTCAGTAGTGAAGTGAAGTTTATAATGTCAGTAAGTTCTATACATTGATGATTAGAGGTTGTGGAATAAAGGGTTTGTTGCTGAGTATATCTAGTTTATCCATGTCAAGTTTCAAAGATCAGTGTGAAGATTTGATTGAGTTATGAAGATTTTCATTTTGATAGTTTTTTTGTTGCTTCAGTTTGTGTTCCTGAATGAAGATTATGTGGTTCTAGTTAGTTTGGTTGCAACAGATGCCTCTCTAGTGATTCATGATGCTTGTGGATGTTTATAGATCATGCTCTATCTTTTTTTCTCATCTGCATTGATCGTTGTGCTCGTGGTTGGTGATTTTCTCTTACGTGTCCATGTTTTGCTTGTTCTTGGCCAACATAGTGTTTGTAGCATGTTGTGGATCTTCGAGGATAAATTAATTGAAGTGTCTTCATGTTGGAGACGTTAATTTGGGTCCTCTCTAAGCTATGGCCGGCCTTGGTTGATTCTAATTAATAATCCTAAATGTTTTGGGCCGACAATTTATATTCATTTTATTATTTTTGTTGAAGCCAACATGAAGGGATGAAATTTCTTATTGCAGATATATAAGAGCAATTGTTTATTCAAATTAAAGAGTGCAGGTGTATGCCAGAGTGTGCTTTTGTGTGTATGTGTAAATATCATTCGAAGGTAGAGCAGAGTGTGTAGAAGAGTGAAGAACTATTCATGTGCTTAACTGGAACTATGATTAGGCATTAGCAGATGCTATTTTACCAGTTCAAGTCCCTGCGGATGTAATCCGACTTTTTTTGTAAGATAGTGTGTCTTTCTTTGGGCGGTTAGCCTTGTTGTAATTGAGCAGTGAGCTCTAGGTAGTGTGCTTGAATGCATGTGCATTCCCCATATTTCATTTTGATTATACTTTTAATAGGGTATAATCTTGTGGACTGACCTCCGCGGTGGTTTTTCCTCTAATAGGGTTTCCACATAAAAAATCTTGGTGTTATGTGTGATGTATTGATGATTTATGCTTTCATGGTTAATCAATAGATCTAAGAATAAGGTTAATAAGTTGAATAAGTTTTGAATTTCTGTGAAAACTGATTCACCCCCCCTTTCAGTTGTCTACCCTTGTGTTGCTAATAATTGGTAGCAGAGTAGGTTTCTTGGAAGAAGTTTAACAACTTAAGGTGGTCCAAGATGGCAAGTTACAAGAAGGATAGTCCGAGATTTGATGGAACAAATTATTCTTTGTGGAAGACTCAAATGGAGTGTCATTTAAGATGCATTGGTGAACCCTATTGGAAAATTATATGTACTAGGTATGTTATTCCTCAGAATGGTCCTACTACTACTGCTGAGATTAGAGATGTTGAGTATAATATTCGGGCTAAGGAAGCTTTGTTGAGTGCTTTGACTAATTTTGAGATGAAAAATGTTATGGATTTGAAGAGTACTCATGAGATCTAGAAAAAGTTGGAAACTTTGTATGAAGGTGATACTAATGTGAAGATTGCTAAGTTGCAGAGTCTGAAAGGGAAATATGAAAGGTTGAGAATGGGTGATGATGAGAACATTAATACTTTCATGCAAAGAGTGAATGAACTTGTGTGTGGTATTAGATGTGCTGGCAGATAGATAGACGAATCTGAGATTATTGCTAAAGTGCTTAGATCCCTGCCTGATTCTTACAAAGTCAAAGCTAGTGCTATTAAAGAGCTTTAGACTGTAATAAATATAACTAGAGATACATTGGTTGGTAAGCTGACTACTTTTGAGTTGAGTGAATTTGGTGATGCCCTTCCTAAGGTTGAATCTACATTTAAGGTTACCACTTTTAGAAGAGATAGACAAAGATATGATTTGAGAAAGAGTTCATCTAGAAATACATTCAAGTATGAGGATGAAATCAGACAGATTGAAGAAGAAGAAAGAGAGATGGTAGAGCTGGAAGCACTTATTGTCAAATGAGTACCAAGAGGAAAAGGTAAGTATGAAGGAAAATTTCCTCTTAAATGTTTTTCTTGCAATAATATAGGTCATTTTACATCAAGGTGTCCAAAAAGAGATCCTAAACCAAGACATAACAAGCCTAGATTTCAAAAGAAGTGTTACTATGCTGCTGATGAAGGCGTAACATATGATGAATCTAATAAAGGAAATAGAAGTGATGATGAATGGGTATTTATTGCTATCAAGGAAAATAATCCTATATCTACTAAATTTGTTGGTTGTACAAATGTGGAGAAATCCCTAGCTGCTTGAGTTGAAGAGAAAGATGAATGGGTGATTGAAAGTGGATGTTAACAAAGAGATAAAAGTAAGTTTTTAAGCTTGGAAAAGTATGATGTTGGTGTTGTAAGATTTGGTGATAATACAGCTAGTGTGATCCATGGAAGAGGATGCATTTCTCTTGATGGTAAGCATAATACTGATGAAGTTTTGTATGTGGAAGGCTTGAAGCATAATATTTTGAGTGTTGGTCAAATGGTTGATAAGGGATATGATCTTTAGTTCAAGGATGGAAAGTGTAGAATATTGAGTTTTGGAATGAAATTGCATCAGGTACAAAAAAAGGTAATATTTTTCACGTGAGTGCTGCTAGTAAAATTTGCTTGATTGCTCAAGTTGATGAAAGTTGGTTATGGCATAAGAGAATGTGTCATGTTAACTTTGATAATATTGTCAAGATAAGTTCTACTAAGGCTATGAGAGATCTACCTAAGTTGGTGAAACATACTAATGCCATATGCAAGGAATGTCAGTTAGGAAAGCAAACTAGAATTTATTTTCAGAGTAAAAAGCATTGTTCAAATGAATTGTTAGAGCTTGTGCATACTAATCTGTGTGGTCCCTCTAATTTCAGAAGTCTACAAGGTTACAGGTATTTCATGTTACTCATTGATGATTATTCTAGAATGGTATGGGTTACTTTCTTAAGGGAGAAATTTGAAGCACTGGAAAAGTTCAAGATCTTTAAAGCTATGGTTGAGATAGAGACAGGTTTGAAGATTAAATGTCTAAGATTAGATAGAGGTGGTGAATTCACTTTGGGTGAATTTAATTCTTTTTGTGAAGAACATGGAATAAAGAGACAATTATTTGCACTGCAGACCCCTCAACAAAATGGAGTTTTGGAAAGGAAGAACATAACAATTGAAGATGCTGCTAGAACAATGATGCTAGAAGGAAATGTCCCTCATATCTACTGGAGAGAATTTGTGAGTACTATTGTGTACAAAATCAACCAGGTACAAATCAAAGGTGATATTGGTAAGACCCCTTTTTAGCTATGGACTGTTCAAAATCCTTTTGTTAAATACTTCAAGATATTTGGAAGCAAATTTTATATTAAGAGAGATGAAAACATAGGAAAGTTTGATGCTAGGAGTGATGAAGGTATCTTTTTGGGTTATTCTACTAAAAGAAAGGCCTACCGGTGTTACAATAAAAGATTGAAGAAAATGGTTGAAAGTGAAAATTTCAAGGTTGATGAAGACTTAGGCACACCATCCAAAACCTGTGGATATGATTTTGATAATTAGGATGACAGTACAAACCAAGGAAAGCAAGTTCAGACTAAAAATCAAGTGAAAATAAATTCGATGAATCAAGAGAATGAAGAAGAAGGAGAAACTAGTGGAAGCACAAAAGAGAGAGCACAAGAGCTTGAAGTTGAAGAACATCCTAAGAAGACTCTGAGGTATGTAAGATTGAATCATTCAGAAGATCAAATTATAGGTGATAAAAACAAAGGTGTCCAGACTAGGAGAAAAATTGTAGAAGAATATTGCTTGATTTCAAAGACTGGTCCATCTAGTGTGAATGAAGCATGTAAAGATGAACATTGGGTTGAAGCAATGAAAGAAAAGTTAAAACAGATTGAAAAGAATGATACATGGATTCTTGTTCCCATACCTAAGGATAAAAATGTCATTGGAACCAAATGGGTCGTTAGAAACAAACTAAATGAGCAAGGTGAAGTGGTTAGAAACAAAACAAGACTAGTATGTAAAGGATATTCTTAGATGGAAGGAATTGATTTTGAAGAGACTTTTTCCCCTGTTGCTAGAATTGAAGTTGTAAGATTATTTCTTACCTATGCTGCTTACAAGAACTAAAAATTTTATCAAATGGATGTCAAATCAAATTTTCTAAATGGAAAATTGGAAGAAGAAGTGTATGTTGAGCAACATGATGGATTCCAGTTGACTGATAAGGAAGATATGGTGTGTCGGTTGAAGAAAGAATTGTATGGACTCAACAAAGCCCCTAAAGCATGGTATGCAAGATTGGACAAGAATTTTCTGAAGCTTGGATTTAATAAAGGTACTGATGATAGTAATCTATATTTCAAGATTGATCATAATAAAGATTTGATTGTTGAATTCTTTGTTGATGATATCATTTTTGGAGGAGATGATGGTTTTTGTATGAAGTTTTCTAATGAGATGCAAAATGAATTTGAAATGTCTATTACTGGTGAGATGAAATTATTTTTGGGATTGCAAATTACTCAGTTAGATAAAGAGATTTTTATATCTCAGTCCAACTATGTGAAGGAATTACTGAAGAAGTTTGGTATGGAAGATTCAAAGCTAGTTGGTACACCCATGGTGACCGGATGCAAGTTGACAATAGAAGATGATTCTCTGAAAGAAAATTAGACAAGATACAAATCAATGATTGGTGGATTGTTGTATTTAACCCAAACTAGGCTTGATATCATGAATGTTGTATTTATTGTTGCAAGATTTCAAGCTAAGCTGAAGGAATCTCATGTGACTGCTGTGAAGAGAATTTTTAGATACTTGAAGGGAACAACTGAATTTGGCCTATGGTATCCTAAAGATGATGATCTTACTTTAAGTGCCTTTACTGATGCTGATTGGGCAGGAGATGTAAATGGAAGGAAAAGTATTAGTGGTGGAGAATTTTTCTTGGGTAAGAAGTTGATTTCATGGTTAAGAAAGAAGCAGAATGTCATTTCCTTGTCTACTATAGAGGCCGAATACATTGCTACTGCTAACAATTGTACTCAAGTCCTATGGATGAAACAAATGTTGAAGGAAATCAGAGTTTTGTATAATGAGCCTATTGCCATATTCTTTGATAATTCAAGTGCTATTAAAATTTCCAAGAATCCGGTGCTACATTCAAAGACAAATCATATATCTATTAAGTTTCACTTTTTGAGGGAGAAGGTAAGTGAAAAAGAGGCCAGACAGGAGTATGTGCCTACTAAGGAGCAAATTGCAGACATCTTTACCAAGTCGTTACCTAAGGATAATTTTGAGTATCTCAGAGGGAAGTTAGGGGTGATTACCCCTCCTAATCAGAACTAAGGATCCATTGCATTGCATCAATCTGTGCATTTCATAGTCATATTTGTTTCAGATTGATATTGTGGTGGTTGCTACTTAGGTGAAATAGTCAAATGTTCAAATGTTCAGATATGTGGTTCAGAGTTTGTATGGTGTCTAGAGAAATTTGTCATTGATTCCAAAGGAGGAGAAGAGTCATGTGAAAAACTGGTGATTATTTGGGAAGAAGAGCCTTGTGGGGAAAAGATCATGTGAAAGAATTGAGGAGAAAATGAGTCAGATCCAAAGGGGGAATAAGTGTCAAGAGTTAGTTGTGTTGATGGTGTTTTTCACATCATGTGTTTCCATCAATGCCAAAGGGGGAGATTGTTGGATGTTGTGGTTGTGTTGCTGATATGTGGTTTTCATTGATGTCAACACTATTAGCATTAACTCATTTGAAGTTGTATATATCGAGGAGATTGAGAAAATTGTAATAAATGAGTTGCAGGTTGTCATAGTGAAGTGAAGTTTAGTATGTCGGTAATTTTTGTACGTTGATGATCATAGGTTGTGGAATAAAGGGTTTGTTGTTGAGTATATCTAGTTTATCCATGTTGAGTTTCAAAGATCCACATGAAGATTTGATCGAGTTATGAAGATTTTCATTTTGACATTTTTTTGTTGCTTCAGTTTGTGTCCCTGAATGAAGATTATGTGATTCTAGTTAGTTCAGTTGCTATAGATGCTTCTTTAGTGATTCATGATGGTTGTGGATGTTTATAGATCATGCTCAATCTTTGTTGCACATCCGCATTGATTGTTGCACTCGTGGTTGGCGATTTTCTCTTACGTGTTCATGTTTTTCTTGTTCTTGGCCAACATAGTGTTTGTAGCATGTTTTGGATCTTCAAGGAGAAATTAATTGAAGTTTCTTCATGTTGGAGATATTAATTTGGGTCCTCTCTAAGTTGTGGCCAGCCTTGGTTGATTTTGATTAATAATCCTAAATGTTTTGGGCCGATAGTTTATATTCATTTTATTATTTTCGTTGAAGCTGACATCAAGGGATGATATTTCTTGTTGCGGATATATAAGAGCAATTTTTTATTTGAATTAAATTGTGCAAGTGTATGCTAGAGTGTGATTCTATGTGTATGTACGAATATCATTCAAAGGTAGAGTAGAGTGTGTAGAAGAGTGAAGAACTGTTCATGTGCTTAACCATAACTATGATTAGGCATTAGTAGGTGCTATTTTACTAGTTCAAATCCCTGCAGATGTAATTCAACTTTTTTTGTAAGATAGTGTGTCTTTCTTTGAGCCATTATCCTTGTTGTAATTGAGCAGTGAGCTCTAGGTAGTGTGCCTTAATGCATGTGCATTCCCCATATTTCATTTTCATTATACTTTTAACAGAGTATAATCTTGTGGACTGACCTCCACCATGGTTTTTCCTCTAATAGGGTTTCCACATAAAAAAATCTTGGTGTTATGTGATGTATTGACGATTTATGCTTTCATGGTTAATTAACAAATCTAAGAATAAGGTTAATAAGTTGAATAAGTTTTGAATTTATGTGACAAATGATTCACCCCCCCTCTCAGTTGTCTGCCCTTGTGTTGCCAACATATTCCTCAACAAGAAAAAAAAACTACAAAAGAACCTCAAGAATATTCAAGGAAAACAAAAGTCTTTAAAGGTTGAGAGTTTAAGAGAGAAGAGTAAATCTTCAAATTGATCATACAATGACGGTTGAGTGCTATATTGGAGCAACCCTAAATGGTACTCACTTCAATTAACAAAAAAAAACTTAGTTAACTAAATAAATAACTCCTACGTTTAGCTTAAGTGCATGAGAATAAATTAGACTAATAATCAATTAAAGTAATTAATTATTAGCTAATGCATGATTACACTAACAAAGGGCACATGTGTAAGAGTTTTAAAATGACTAGAAGTCCTAAGAGAGCGTGGGAAATATTTTAGGGTAGGTTTTTTCACATGTGTCATCCCTTTGTATCCCTTTATCCCATATTTTATCACTATTCGCTCTCATTACTGTTGGCATTTCAATTCTCACCTCTGGAATGCAGATTAGAAATGGAAAACTATGCACAAATAAACTAATTTTCAAATTAGGAGGGGAAGCTCCCTCTTTGCTGATGTTGCTTAAGAAAGTAAATTAAAAATATTTTTCCTATCTTTTTGTTCAACTAAGAGCACAAGGTTATAAAACTCAAGCACCGTAGCTGAAATTTTCTCTTTTGGAAATTCAACTATGACTAAGCCTACTCTAATGATGTTTCTAACTTCTTGAGTAAATGTAGAGCAAGAGAGTTAGAAATGAACAAGGATTCTTTGGCATAAATACTTAAATAAAATTTTCTCCCAGCGCACATCTATGTACTTTCACTGCAACCTGAAATAAAAATCATATAAGCATAACACATAAAACAAAAATCTGAGACATTATATTAGGGAAAAGTAAGCATGAGACTTTATTTCTCAAATATCAAGAACAAAGATTACACTTCTGGGAAAACAAGATTGTAACAAAATAGGCTTACAGTTTAGTGATCAACCATAACACATTGACATAAGACACAATAACTGAACAATAGCTTGCAGCTAAAGAGGCATGCAAGCTTGCTCTTACACAAAGTGAATTGACATTGAATAAAAACTTACAACATTACAAGCTTGCAATTTTTTATCACAAGCACAGTTAGGAAAATAATGGGCAAGGCTGCCCTTATTTATACACAAGCAGAGGAGTAGGGAACCCTAAAATATCCTTGCTTTCACAACTAAGGCTTGCCAAAATGCAAGCTTTATTTCTAAAACTAAACAAGATAAACATCTAACCACCTATGAAAGCATAAAAATAGGGAAATGCCAACTATTACAACTTGTTTACTTTCTTTTCTTCAAAGAGTGGGTAAGAATTGAGACATGAATAGAAAGAGAGCATGGAGAAAGCTTCTAGATGATTGCTGCTTTATATCTTGTCTGTATCCGCCAAAAAGCTAATTTGTTTCTTGATTTTAAGTGGAGAGTGTTGCTAAAAATAGAATGTTGATCTGCCTTGAAAAAGCAAGTTTTTTTAAAAAAGCTGGGACTTGGGTTTTGTAGAAAATCAAGTTATGAAGAAACCCAAATGCTTAGAAATTGAAAAAGCCAAATCCATCCTAAAAAAGTGGCCAAAAATCAATTTCAAGAAGAGGGAAAATTTTCTCAATATTCAATAGGATGAAAAATTAGAGAGACCCATGTGATCAAAAATAGAAAAAGCTGAGTGGCTTCTTTGAAAAAGCAATGCCTTGGAAGTTTGGAGCATGAAAAAGTGTTCCTCTTTGCTCACTAATCTTGAAACCACAAAGAACATTGAAAAACCATGTTGTTTGGGTCTTCAAATCTTTGTTGAGAGAAAAGGGAAAATCTTCTTGCTCTTGACACCAACCTACAAAAAGTTAATGAATGGAAGGAAAATACATCTTAAATAAGTTGAGGTTTGAGAAAATCTGCTTTCTTTTTGCTTTAAACCTTTCAAAGCCTATCCTGAGTAGGTTCATCGAATGTGGACATTGTTTGGAATGTTGGAGGATGAAATTTGAAAATTATACTAAGGCATGGATTCTTGGGTACCTCTTTTGGACTGGGACACTTTTGCTTGGCATACAACCAATTTTTCACCATTTTCAACTTTTGCTTGATTTTTAACCTCAATTTGATCCTTGATTCCAGGACACTCGATGAATCCCATGTTCTAGAAAAATGATCCAATGCGGAGCCTAAGCGAATTTGACAAATTTTTTTTGGAGACAACTTTTCATAAAAACTTCATCTGATCCCTCAAAATGTTGGGCACCCTTGGCTACCTGGGGTGCCCAACTCTTCCAGAGTTAGCCATTTTTATGTTCTTCAACCCTTATCATTGTTTTTTACCCTTCAGATGAATCTACAACTTTGGGAGCTCAAGAGGTCTGATGATTTGGATGAATGCTCCGTTGCATAGTTTGATTGAATCTGAGATGATTGTTCTGGAGATGCCAAACCCTAAAAAATAATTTTGAGCCTTCAAATGTTTGGGCACCCTTAGCTAGTTGTGGCGCCCATGATCACCAAAGTTAGTCATTTTTTCATATTTTTCATTTCTTCATGTTTTCTTGATCTTCTGATGGATTCTCGATTCTAGGAGCTAGACTGACCCGATTGACTAATTGTCAAGTTTGCTGAATAGCTTGATGAATTTTGAGGAGGGTCTTCTAGAGATGGTCTCTTTTGAAAACTGATTTTAGGGCCTTAAAATTTTGGACGCCTATCTCTTCCTGGGGCGCCCATAGCTTCTAGACTATCTTTTTCTTGGAATTTCAACTTTTACACTTATTTTTTGATCTTTTGATGAATTCTCATTTTAGGATTATCAAGATGATCCAATTGACTGATTGTCAGATTCGCTAGATAGCTTGGAGGATATTGAGGGGGGTTCTTTGGAGGCTTCATCTCCTCAAAGTTGCATCTTGGGGGTCAAAATTTTGGGCGCCCCTGGCTAGCTAGGGCACCCAATTCCCTCAGAGTTAGTTTATTTTTTGTGATTTTCACCTTTTGACTTCTGATATTTTTCATGGTTTTACCCCTCCGATCAGTTGGTGATATTTGATGCTTGGCAGCTCTAATGGACCTATTGACGATTGCATTGGAAAGCCTGATCAAGATTGGGGAAGTCATGCTAGGGACTGCAATCGCAAATTTTTCCATTTTATGCCCCAAAAGCTTGGGCACCTCTCTTTTTGGGGCACCCAAGATCTCCAGCCTTAGCCATTCTTGAAACTTGAACCTTCATGTTATACCTTCCATTTGATCTATATTTTCTGGTGATTAACAAGTCTGATGATCTGACGAAGATATCCATTGAGAAGCTGGTAGAATCCTAAAGATAATGAGAATATTAGCAAACCCTAATTGTTGGATTAGGTCTTTCAAAAGGCTAGGAACCTCTAGCCACCTGGGGCGCCCAGATTTCCTAGACTTAGATTATTTTATGATATTTTCATGGTTTGGATCCTACCACTCTATCATAACTCCTTCGATCAATCTGAGTTTCAAGTTGATTCGTTGATCTGATGACTATGTTGCTGGGCTCACTACAAAGCTGAGAAGATTTTGAGCAATATTGTTTGGGAGCACAAACCCTAATTTCATCATTTGATGCCTTGAAAAGTTGGGCCCCTATCTCCTTCTGGGGCACCCATGGTTGGTAGACTTAGTTTTTATTTTGCAAATTTCATCTTCTTCCTTTGTTTGAAATGCTTTCATTTTCCTTGCTTGTTGAAGATGAAATTTTTTCTAAGTCATGAGTGTTTGGGTGCCTAGACTGAGCTAGGGCGCTCGAGCTTTCCAAACTTTGTCAAATTTGACATTTTTCAACTTTCATAGCCTCCTTCCATTCTTCATTCTGCATGCTTGAATGTTTGAATCTGACACTTGACAACTAGTTGACCTCCATTAATGGCCTTGGAGCTCTTGAAAAACTTCTAGAAAAGCGAAATAGACACACTAGGGAAAATTGATCCTTTTGTGATTCTGACTGCACCAACCTAATGAGGAAGTATTTTCAACCAATCAAAATCAGTTTGAACCCTAACAACCAAACTTTCTATTTTTAGAAATTTTATATTTTTAGATTTTTTTTCCAAAATCCATTGCGAAAGAAACCCAAAATAACCATAAAAGTTATGTTTTTAGAAAGTTTCTAAAAATAGAAATTTTCCTAAAATTTAGGGTAAACTAAGATCTAGGTTTTGTAGACTTGGTTGCTTTGAGTAGACCCAGATTTCTAGATTTTGGAAATTTCAAGTTTTTGACCCTCATGCAAGACATGCAAACCCAATTTTGACCTTTTTTTACAAGACTTTTAACCATTTCTGCAAAATGCCTAAGTGTAGAATTTTTTTTAATTTGGGGTACAACATTTGGCTCTATTTGGGGACCATGGCTGATACTTATGGCATAGGAGAACCAAAGAATCTTTAGATTTTTAAACTTAGACCAGTGCCATTGGGTAGTGGAGTCAACACCATTTCCTAATCACCTATTTGCAAGAATTTCCCTAAGTCACCTATGAATGGACTTCCTAAAATCATCTAATAGTTGAACTTCCCTAAAATCACCTAAAACACAACAAAACTGTTACAAAAAGGGGAAACACAGCATAACAATCACATCATAGAAAGGGGAAACACATCACAAAAATAAAAGAAAATTACTTAATCCCCGATGGTGTTGGTGTGTGGCGACTGATCATGCTATACTGTATAGTCCATGCTATACTATACACCCCGGTATGTATCCTCCTACTTTTTCGCATCATCACCGAAAAAGGGAAAAATCAATGAAAAAAAGAAAAATCTGATTTTGTAGAACCCAAAATCTGGAAGCTTCTAAGCTTGTTAAAAAGGGGTTCAATTGGGTATTACAGTATGATGAAAAACACGATTATTCGCAAGATTGTATTAGGGTTTTCACTAGATAATAAAAGTATTGGATGGATATGGTCTGGTGTATGTAGCCCAGATTGGGTGAACCACATTAAATTCTTTGTGTTATGATTTATTCTGTGTGTTTTTACTTTCTCTATTTTATTAATTAAAATCTGCATTTAATTGTTAGATATCTGCCATCTCTAACCCTAACAAATGGATGCCATTTCTGCTTGAAAGGCTTTACTTCTCTTCTCATGGGTATCACAAGAGACAAATATTCTAGGATGAAGATTCTCATATCTTCATACATCTAGGTAGAGGCACCTTGAAAAAAATCAGAATATGGCACAAGGAATGAAGCAGGTACCACTGATTCACCAAATTTGTTGTCGTTCATCTTTGGGATGTCTCTGTTGTCAATCTTCAGGATGTCTCTGTTATCAAAAACTTCAAACCAATCAATTGCGTTCCACACCCACTTTCTATAATGTCATAGGTGATCCTTCCTGACATGGAAATATCCTTTGATTGGATCATCGATCAACTCTACATCCCCTTTAACACATAGGATTTCAATTCCCATGTCTTTGGCATTTTTGAGGCCTAATAGAAGCGCCTCTTTTTCAACTTCAGTGAATTCCAATTATAGCAATCCTTTAGGGGAGACGATCATTTTCCCTTCTTCTAAACCTACAGTTGAACAACCCCCATCTAAATGTATTGTACATTACTTTTTATCCATTTATAGTCTCCTTTCAGAACAAGCAATGTTTTGGTCTTCAATTCCTGTTTTTGTCAATGTCACACAATTACTAGTACCCATTTCTTGATATAGAATTTGGGCTGTGGGGTTTGGGATTTTCACCACCATGAATCGGGATTTGGGCTTAGGTTCTATCTTGATTTTTCCCTCCTCTACACTCTTTCTTTCATTTTGGATATGTTTTTCACATACAACCTCCTGCAACAGGTCGTCAAGGCATTGAAATTGGTGAAAAATAGTGGGAACAATATGATCTACATACTTCACCACTTAATATAAAAATGAGACTGTTGAAACTAACACAACCTACCTTCTAGTCTCATTGAAGCTTTGAACAACCTTGACTTCCATAGAAAGTTTTTAAGCTATGAAAAATGACAAAAGCTCTAAAGAAAGTAGACTTAGTCAATGAAAATTAAAATTTTCATAAAAAATAATCCCCTCGAAAAAAAATGCAACGTGGACGTAGCAAATGGAAAGCCTTTTTAAACACTTTTGACAAAACAAAAACCCCCCCTTCAACTTAAGACAACACTTAAGACCTAGACTTATAAAATGTACAAGTTAGATTATTAATTTATCCATAAAGAAAACTTTAAAATCTAGTCCTAGGACTAGGTGAACTGACTCTTTGAATAGCATGAGTAACCTGTTGAAGGCTATTTCGGAATAGAGGAAAAAATAGACTACAGTTACTTCCTTCCTGAGCCATTTTACTAGTCAACTGTAGTATTTTCTTCATGTTATTGTATATTAATCATTTATTATTATTTTGAAAGATGTAATAACTCAATTCAAAATTGAGTTTAAAGTAATATAGGGCCCTAAGGGTGAATCAAATAAATTATAACTTGTATATTTTAAATTTTGGGCCCAAGCACCAACATGAGATTTGTGACAACCTATTTTTATTTCAAAATTTTGGCACCCAAAGTGACTATTTATGGCCATCCTATGGACATTATAAATAAATAGTGTTTAAACTTCGATACCAATGAACTATTAAATTCTTACCATAGAAGACCTCAAAATTGTAATATGCCCATCTATTCAAGTAATAAAGGATCATTCCTACTATGTATGGATTTTTTAACCTTAGTAGTAGTTTTTTTTTGCTTTATTTATTTAGAAGTGAATAAATTGGTGAGATCTATCTTACTATGCTTTTAATATAGTTATGTATTGAATCTACATGTGGAATAAGGTGGTTCAATTGCATTCAACTTGAAATATCTTTCTATTGTGATTTTCCTTAGATTCTCACACTAATGTTGTGGATGGTTGCATGAATACTAACAATTAAAATCTCAGTTTCTTTTGTTTCATTAAACCTTTTAGAGGTAAGAAATAAAGTTAAAGCTTATCATTTTCCATTCATTTTTTTTAGTTTTCCATACACCCTAACCCTCTTTTCGTCTTTTTTTAGCTTGATAGGTGTATGGTATGTTTCAAATAGATTAGATTAGATTAATGTGGAATAGGCTAAATATATATCTTTTACCATAGCTTCAAAGATCTAATATTTGTTTAGAAAATTCTATGTACATAAATGTAAATATTTGTTTAGGTTTGATTGTACCAAGAAAGGGCCCTTTATTAAACAAACCACATAGACCAATTAGCTTTTCCAACATGGTCAAGACTTGGCTAAAAAGGAACCTTGGAGCTGACTTCACAAGGATCTCTCAACTTTTCAAGAGATGTAGAGTGTCTATTGTTCTACTTGATGTTCATTGAATACTAATACCACTATCAATAAGAATGACCTTGTTATTCCACCTTGTAGGTTTCATAAATTATAAGTGCATTGGTGTCTCAAAACCCTCATCAAAAAGAGGCATCGACACAACCAAAAGTAGTAGTATAGGAAGAGAAGGGAATAGAAAAATATTATCCACATAAAAATAAATAATATCAAAAGTAAGAGGAGAAAGAGAATAAATAATTTGAGGAGCACAAGGACTATGCGAGGGTGAATATTGAATAAGTGGAGTAGTGGCACAAGGATAAATGAAGAATTTCTAATAATTCATAAAAGACCTTATGAACTAGTAGCTAAGAAGGAGAAGTTGGATACACAACAATCATTAAACATCGACAAGATTCAAAAAACATATAATGTGGTGGTATAATATATATTAAGTGCAAGAGACAAGTAAAGAAAAATCATGATATTTTTTTTTATCTTGACCAATATTATTGGAGAGATGTACTTATTTTGAGGGGCATAAACAAGTTTGGAGGAACAAATCAATTTTATTGATACTTTGGTTAGCCACATTTGAACACTTGAATTGACTCACATGTAGTTTAAGGCATTGACACAACCAAAAGCAACAATTGGCCAAAGGTCGAGTAGTTCCTTGCATCAACCCCCTTCGGTTCTTATCATCCATATGCCCTTCTAATCAATATTTGATTCCACTACCAAAAAATAGTAGGGGCCCTCTTGGGGAACTATTTTCAGGGTGGGTGGGTTTCATAGGGTTCCTGGGAGGCAATATAGAAGAGAGGTAGAGGTCTAGTTCAAGAAAAAACAATGGTTGGATGAAGGAATGGAAAAATATTTATTCATATATGGTTGAAGAATCTCAAAGAAAGAGGAGTAGGAGAATAAATAATTTGAGGGCACGAAGAATATGTGAGGATGAATATTAAAGAAATTGAGCAATTGACATAACCTCATATACAAACATTACACTTGCACACAAATATTTATTTGCATTTGCTAGTTGGTTGGACTAGGTTTCCCTTGATTCACCCCTATAAATGTTGAACTATGCACTCTCTAACAATGATTCATACCAAAGAATTACAAATGATAGAATAAGGAAAATTGATGAGTGCATAATGGAATTCATTAATACAACATACTACACAAAAGAAAAGCAATTAAACCATTGATCTTTTGATGTGGTATTTACTTGGCATGATAACCTTAGTAAATAAAAATTACCATCTCACTTTTAATACAAACAAGTTTCAATCAAGCCTAAAGAAAGGGGTATATATTCTTAAAGTGACTAAGGAAAAATTTACTATGGAACAAGGGGAAATGATGAATTCTGTGTAAGTTTTAGAAGACCTTATGCACTAGATAGCCAAGAATGAGAATAAGGACACACAATACACCTTAAACCTAGATGATTTTTTAAAATCAAATGATTTGTTGATTCAATACATATAAAGTGCAAGAGATGGGCTAAATAAAATTCATGATATATTTTTTCTATCTTGACCAAATATTACAGGAGATACATGCTAAGTCCTAGGGGCATAAACAATTTTGGAGGAACAACTTAATGTTATTGATGCATTGGTTGGTGATATTTTAACTCTTGGATTTGCTCACATGTAGTCTAAGGCATAATCTTGACAAGAATCAACAATAAAGGAAGAAAAGAAGGAAACACAAAACCTTATACATATATGGATGAAAAATAAAAAACAAGAGTAAGAGAAGAAATAATTTGAGAAGAACAAGAACTATGTGAGAGTAAATATTGAAAAGTGAAGGAATTGGAAAAAAACTTATGCACAAACTATTCTAGCACATGTTTTTTTGTTATCTTCTAATTGGTAAAATTAGGTAACCCTCAACTCACCCCTTTACATGTGAACTATGGACTCTCTAATAATTATTCTTACTGAAAAAATTAAAGATGTAAGGAAAGTGATTAGTGCATATTGGAACTAATTTAATATACTACACAAAAGTAGGACAATGACACCATTGAGATAAAGTCATTAAATATCATATTGTGCAATAAGATCCAAAAATTATCACTTGACATGGATAGGCATAAGTATGCATTTAGTTTTCATAAATAATAGATAAAATATTTAAGATTGGAGGAAGAAGATTAGTTAAGAGGAAAGTGCTAATGGTATTAAGTGGAAAAATACATGTATAACATCTAGCCTTGTGCACCAAGATGAATTTCTTATAACAATTTTTTAGTAGTTATGCCTAATCTTTCCTAGGATGATTGATTTTGTATTTTGTTAGGACTCAATCTTATAATGCCAATTTTTTCTTGATTCCGTTCTTTTTGTGTCTTGACCCTAAGTGGCTCACCATTAATCACTGATCTACAAAATATTTGTGTTGGTCTTAATTTGTTAAATTTTCCTAATTGATGTATTTTGTCATTCTCTATGTGCCTATAATGTGTTGGAGTTGCCAAAATTTCAAAAGATTTCTAAGTATTTAGGTTGATTTTTTTTTTTTTAAATGTGTAAATTGTTGAAAATTTCAAATTCTCCCTACCAATCAAAATTTTTTCCTACTTCTACTTTCCTTTGTTCCTTGTTATAACTTTAGATTTGGTCCTATAAAATTTCCTTTCCACTAGGTTTTGGCGGTCTAAATTCCTTTTGTTTTTGTCAAAATTTCAAACTTATCTCTCACATCATGCCACCTTTGAACTCAAACTCTTCCTTTATACTTATCATCCCATAAAAATTTTCCCTCCCCAAGTAACTTTCCCTTTCCCTAGGTGCCTATCTCAAGGAACTCTTAATTCTTGATCCATGACACTCTAAAATACATTACCTTTTCAATATCACTTGTTTAAACTTCCCACTTTCTATGTACCTCAATGAGGTATCCTCCACCTCTGACTCTTGACACCTTGACCAAAAGCACGAGGTATGGATTCACCCCATCCCCCAATAGTTCAAAACATATATATTTTTTACTTCACTTACCTCCTTGTACACAAAAAAAACCAAATTTTGACTAAGGTTGATGTCATAACACCTCGAATTAGGATTTCTCCCACCTAGACACCATTGTTCACCAAAGCACACATAATTTCTTGTTGATTGTAGACATAAACATAAAAATAACCCATAAACTCAAATAAATTCAATGGAGCTTTATAATTTCCAAATCAAGTTAGATGACACTCAAAAAATATCTTGTATTCATGCAAGTGCAGATTCAAGAGGAAGAATGACAAAGTCATCCTAAATTATGTTTAATGTGGTCATTAGGAGTTTTGTAGCTCATTTTCTTCATGCCATCCCCTAGAGACACTTTTGTAGTGTATTTCTT
This sequence comes from Sequoia sempervirens, assembly GCA_007258455.2. Lineage (NCBI taxonomy): Eukaryota > Viridiplantae > Streptophyta > Pinopsida > Cupressales > Cupressaceae > Sequoia > Sequoia sempervirens. The sequence continues at coordinate 90,109 of VDFB02015244.1, read as the reverse complement.
ATCTCGACCATACCAAAACATGTCAAATCTATGGATGTAATTAATGCAAAAGGGAACTTCGTAGAAACATGTTCTCTCATGCCTCACACGAATTTCAACATTTTGTAGGAATTTTCATATGTTTTGAGATGTGAGTGTTAGATGATCAATGATTGCAACTAGAGAATGATGGTTTTCATATGCCCTTAGATAATTTGTCATCCAAAAGCTTCCTTGAGTAGGTTTGACATCAAAATAATGGATCTACATATACCAGTCATCTATTCATACGCAAGTTGGTCACTAAACCAGTTTTAGGGTCAACTCTACAATTTTTCTAGGGTATAAAACATTGAATGTTTTAACTATAAATGAAGGGATGTGTTTTGTAATAATGTAGGAATGATTGATATTATACATCTTTAGCAATAAATGTATCCATAGTTATTTGCAATAATTCAAGGGAACATTACAATCATAGTTAAGTATCTCCTTTTGCCACATTTTTTGGTATAAATTTATTTAGGGTTTGGTGTGTGTGATGTCACCTAATGTATTATAATTTTTTTGTAATAACCATTCTTTCAATCCACTGGATTGTTGCAATTCTTGTTATGAATTTTTAAGTATGATCATTATTCAAATTTAATGTCTAGTTTTTGTATAGTTGTAAGTTTCATTTATACTTTACAGTGTATTATATTTCCTCTTTGTTTTGACTATGTTGCCTAATGGATCAAGCATTAGTTCTAGCTAGTTCAAGATCAAATACTCTTATTTAAACATATTTGTTTTTTTTTGTTTTTTTTTTTTTGACTGCAGGAATCGGGTAGCACGACCCCCTATAAACTGCAGTGCGCCTGGTAAACTTTTTAACGGTGACCGGCGGCGCTGGCGCGACACGCCCTCCGGTACCACGGGACGGGGGGAGACTAGAACTCGTGACCAGCAGAGCCGCAACGGAATTACTTAGCCAACCGAGCTAGGGCCCCCGCCCATTTAAACATATTTGTTATGTTTAGCTATAGAGATATATTAATTTTAGATTAGTTTTTATATATTATTAAAAATTCAAAAATATAAACTAGGGGAAAATTCTAAGCAACACAAATACACACATCATTAATGAATTTGAACATGCATGCTACACCTTTTCATTATGTAAACAATGATTAAAGAAACCATCACAAAGGATTAAAACACTGTTATTATTATCTACAGGTGCATGTGCAAGGCATGTCATCAGCTATTTAGAGGTCATATGTAGCTAGCTACACTTGATCTAGTGGTAGAAATCAAGGTCAAGTGTATAGTTGATATTTATTAGTCATATCATGTTATTTGATTTATAAACCTATTAAGGAGACCTTGGGAACACCTGCTTGGGTTTAAGCTAAGGCAAAAGAGTAGGATATACTACTCACTCTTTTTGTAGGTCTTTAACACCCAAAACCTATTGATGAAGTCCCATTTTACCTTCTTAAAAATAAATCCCTTATCTTGAGGGTGGAGAAAAGCTATAGGATTTTGGACTTGTGGTTTTGGGACCTAACATATTTGTTGTTGGGAGTTATTATGTTGTTAAGCACATTTTGTATATTAATTTCTCTATTCCAATTTATTTAGCATTTGTGTTGTGAGGAGAAAAAACATAATTATGTCAAGAGGGTGTTTACATTTGAATTAACATCATATACAATGCCTAATTATAAATAGTTTGTGTATGAATAGGTATACATACATAGATATAGATAAAAATTAAGCATACATAAAATGTATTTAGGGAAAGGAATATAATTTGTGACGTTCAAATCATGGTTGGTTTTAAATAATTTTTTCTTTAAAAAATAATTATGCATAGATCTATACATAGTCTAGGTGGTACTAGGAGACAAGTGCCTATATATACCCTTGATACTACATTGTCAATATATATCAAAATCATGAAAGATTTGTTAGAATAGCATGCATTATTGATGTTATATTGTGTCATTTGTTAACATTTATGTGATTCCTTAGTGTGCATGAATAAGATCTATAAAAAGTAGAGCATGGAGCAAAGAAAAGGGTATAGACTTAGTGTGATTTAGGTGAGACATAGAGATATTTCAATATGAGTTTAGTCAAGTGTTTATTGATTGGTCTTTTACATAATCATATGTTTGGTAACAATAAAATATGTAACTGATCTATGTATATATTATAGATAAACATGTTTTCACAATTAAAAAAGTGTCCAAAAAAATTTTCAATCACAATTTTCTTCTCTAAAAAAAGGGGAACAATCTCAAGCTAAAATGTATCAATCAAATGACATTCTCTATGAGTTTTCTCAACACTATAAGATTTGTGAGAAAATGGAAAATCAACAAACACAACTAAAAAAGAGATGAGTGAAACAACTCACAAGCAAAGAAAAAACAAATTGACAAACACAAGTTTGCATAGTGCATAAGGTGTTATTTCAATAAAATAGAAGATAAAATTACAAAAGATTACAAGTGCTTGAGAGAGAAACTCAAGCATCAGACAAACATATACATGAAATACTCAAGAGGCCCAATACACAACTACTACTAAGTCACCATGTGAGGAGACCAAGTAAACAATTTTTTTCTCAAAATTGAAGATGTGCTTGACAAGATAACACCTATGTGTGAAATGCCACCTAAGAAAACTTATCCTATGTGCATAATGAACTTAGATTAATAAAGTTAATATGCATAAATATAATGTAATATAACACCCCCCATATGCACAACTTAGGTAGGTGGTGATGACGATTAATTCGAATAACTAGGCCACATTAAGTACCCATGCACATAAGATTCCCTCATAAGGAGAAAAGAGAGAAAATCAAGAAAAATCTCCTCCCTAAAATTGAGAAAAGAATAAGACAATAAAATACTTTGCACAATTACAACTCTATAGAATCAAAGAATCTCCAATGAAATTAGGATCTAAGAGGAATCTAAGTCTTTTTAGAATAAAAAAGCTATTAATCCAATGAAGTCAAAAACAAATATTGGGATAAAAAGAAGAATTTGCATGAGTGAATCAAAACAACACTATTCAAACATTTTTTTGGAGCATGTCGAGGATGTAGATCCAACACAATGCTAACAATCTCATATACTGAATCAACTCATGCATGTATCTTATGTAAAAATATATCCAATAGCATCTATTACTAAAGAAGACAACTTCAACAAACAAGAAACCAAGTGTAAAGCTCTAATTAAAAAAATTAATGAGTATACAATACATATTCCATCTCAACCATATGCATGGGTAACCAATTACTACATTTGTCTAGTACATAAAACCACTTGGTGAAGTGGTCAAAATATGCTCCTAAGCCTAAAACAACCACATTTTTTTTGTAAATCTGCCCTAAAAGGTAAATACCACCATTTGGAAGTCAAATCCCCTTATTTAACCAATTCAAGTAGTTTTCAATGGTAATCTGACATAGATAATTTGGTGAAATCAAGTATTACAAGTTTTTTGTTTTAATAAGGGTATGGTGAGTTGGTGGCATTCACATTACCATCTCCATATATAAAAAGAAAGGATTAAGAACAAGAGCCTAAGCCTCCCTAGGCACTCCACATTATAAAGGTGGGAATAGAGGGAAGGCCTCCTCAAAGACCCCTTGCAAACCCTACCACAACAAGGCAATGGATAAGGATTCATTCCTTATTGCCCTATTTAAAGTCTTAAAACAAATGGTGCTTGGAAACACTTTACAATTAGTCATAGACTCTATATAAGAACTATGTAACCTATGTGAATAAGTTATTCCATGTGCTAGTAGCTCATTCTAAAAAGGTCTTACAATGGAGTCTCAAATGTCACCTATTATGAGATCAACATTGGACTAAATGACAAACATGTTTGGTTCCATAATTAGTAGTATGATTTTGCAACATTGTTATCAATGCTAACTATTGAAAGTTATACACAAGGACAGACAAAATCATCACAAGCTTCTAAATTATCTTCACTATCCTAATCATGTATGGGAATAATTGTTTTGTTAGTTTTTACATGGGGCCATAATAATTTTTTGGCATGTTAACCATTGGAATCTATATTGTTAGTAGAATAGTCATGAGGTAAACTAGGTCCCATATTTGACATATGTTAATGATTATGGGACAATTTAGAGCCCTAAAAGGAATAATGTGAACTACAAGATCTATATCTAAAACCCACTACAAGATAGTTTAAGTTAGGTTCTATATCAACCTAGAGTTTAATGGCCACCTATATTGCCATAATGCCTAGATACATGTATAAACAGATAAAGAGGTTTAACCCTTTCCTTAAAATGAAATAAATATATAATATTAATTTCTATAAATAACTAGTATGGTCTAAAATGACTCTAAAATTATAGTCAATTACAAAAGAGTGCTATGGTTAAAAGATCCTAGCTTATTAAAATTAATTAAATTCAATGTACAAAAGAAATGTGAACAAAGCAAGAGGGGTTACACCTAAGATGATTAAACCTCAAACATTTAGTCAACAAAAGTATAAAAAAGTTTTACAATGGAGTCTCAAATGTCACCTATTGTGAGATAAACATTGGGCTAAATGACAAACATATTGTTTGGTTCCATAATTAGTAGTATGATTTTGCAACATTGTTATCAATGCTAACCATTGGAAGTTATACACAAGGATTGACAAAATCATCACAAGCTTTTAAATTATCTTCACTATCCTAATCATGTATAGGATCATTACCATTGTTTTGTTAGTTTTTACATGGGGCCATAATATGATGCAGGAGCATCCAGTGGTGTAAGGGCAATCTTGCATCACCCAAAAATAGTTAATTTCAAGTTTATCGATTTTTAGATGTTTTTACATTTTTGGATACCTTTTTCGTCATAATGAAATTCCCAATTTACGGTTTTTATTTTCTATTCCTGAGTGGAAAGATATTGCAGTTTTAGTTTCCCAGATTTGCACCTAAAAATCTTCCAAGTTAGATTTGCGGCACTTAGAGTTCCCGGATTGGCCCCGAAACTTGCCGAAATTGGCATAGCGAATTTCAAGTGCGTTCTTACTTCGAGACCTTTCCAACGGTTCAAACAGTTTGTGAATCGGAGTCCCGGATCAAAAGTTATGACCCTGGGAAGTTGGCGCAATTTCTAGAAGATACAATTGCAAATGTTCTTTTGAAATTTGAACTTCAAGTTGTAATTTTTTGGTGCTAAACCGCCTAAACTCAAATTTGAATGTTGTTTTGGCTCCAAACTAAAGAGGAGCTCTATTTATGGGTGGGTTTCTAATTTTTGGGTAACTTTTTGGGGACAAACTCGCATATTGCAAAAGGGTGATTCTGTAGCTTTTTGTAACTTGCATGTGCTGTAAAATTTGGGGATTTGAGATCCTCTGCATGTAAAAAGCTCTATTTTCTGAATAATAAAATTATTCTCTTGTTTGTGGATTATTTTCTACGTCTTGGACTGCGCCCTCATCATAATAATTTTTTGGCATGTTGACCATTGGAATCTATATTGTTAGTAGAATAGTCATGAGGTAAACTAGGCTCCATATTTGACATATGTTAATGAGTGTGGGACAATTTAGATCCCTAAAAAGAATAATGTGAACTACAAGATCTATATCTAAAACCCACTACAAGATAGTTCAATTTAGGTTCTATATCAACCTAGGGTTTAATGGCCACCTATATAGCCATAATACCTAGATACATGGATAAACAGATAAAGAGGTTTGACCCTTTAAAATGAAAGAAAGATATAATATTAAATTCTATAAATATCTAGTATGGACTAAAATGACTCTAAAATTATAGTCAATTACAAAAGAGTGCTATATTTAAAAGACCCTAGCTTATTAAAATTAATCAAAT